>WNWK01008259.1:0-86174 GCA_009830355.1 Cherax destructor | reverse complement strand
TTTCAATCTGGCTTGTTTCACAGAACGATCCATACCAGGGTGTGCAACACCTGATACATCGTGAACTAGCTGCAAGGCTACTTTCACTAGTGACTGGGGAATTACTAACTGGTATACCCTTCTACTAGAGTACCCAGCTCGGTAGTGTGATACAGTAATTCTTGGTTCATGACGAAGTCACTGATGGATGCTGGTGGCTTCACAGTAAGAATAAGATCTTCCTGGAGCAGGAATTGAATCACACCAGACCACATGGGATCTGTTCTTTGGGCAGTCTTTACATCCTCAGCACTAAACGGAGGATCAGCAGTTACTACATTAACATGACGTGATAAGGCATCAGCAACTACATTTGACTTGCCAGGTAAATGTTCAAAGGTGGGGTTGAACTCTTGGACAGTCAAGAACCATCTGGCTAGTCTTCCAGTAGGTTGTTTATTCTGGAATAAGGGTATCAATGGAGCAAGATCTGTCAAGACATGAACAGAGTACTGATATATGATGTCTCGGAAGTGCTTTAAAGACCATACTATCACTAAAGCTTCTTGCTCAGTAACTGTATAATTATGTTCAGCCTTAGTAAGGACTTGGCTAGCAAATGCAACTGTGTTGTACTTGCTACCGGTCTTTTGTGCAAGTACTGCACCAATGCCTATTGAACTAGCATCAGTTGTTAGGTAGAAAGGCTTTGAAAAATCTGGAAATTTCAAAATTGGAGCAGATGTTAGCTTTTCTTTGAGAGTTTGGAATGCTCTTTCTTGACAGAAGGTCCAAACAAATGGAGCATCTTTCTTAAGCAACTCAGTTAGAGGAGCTGCTATGGAAGAAAAATTAGCAATGAATGATCTATAAAAACCTGACTTGGGGCACTGGCCTTGACTGATTTCTGTAATTGTTTACTTGATTGGGCGCTGTGGCACAAACGAAGGGCTGTGCTGCATGAGGTAGAGTTACAATGTTAGCTTTGACACATGGAAAAGTACCTGGGGTACACAAGGAATGGGCAAGACTGAAGACTTTAAGAAGCTTCATCTCCACAGTTGGAGGACTCACGTCATAGTCACATATGGAAGCACGTGGCAACAGTTCTTTAATGGCAAAGGTTTATCCGGACTCTTTATGCTTTTCAGGTACAAATGTTGAGGACTGAACAGCAGAGATAAAAGACGTGAAAAAAGTATATAATCTAGATGCAAAGGTGCTCGATGATTCACCAGACATGATTGTTGCATTCACCAATTCACGAAGAACTGTAAAAGGATCAGGTGGTGATTCTGGCACTAGGAAAGAACGAATCACTTGCTCATATTCTGACAACTGAGTAAGGCCTTTGAAATCTTGCATTGCAGGGAGGTCAACAACCTGACTTGCAGCAGGGGACCGATGAAGAGCTTCTGTCGCAAGTCGGATAAGGATTCCTCAGAAGGAGGACCTTTGTGAGGGCAGAGGCCCATGAACGAACGGTAGCAAACCATGCATCAAGATGTGTTTCATGGCCATTAAACAGTGGCAAGGCAACAGAATCACGAGTAAAACTATAGGGACTCTGTATCTGAGTTGGTCTAGCAGTCACTAAGTAACTATATTGGGAATGTCTGCAGGGACAGTTTGAACATTGGAAGACTGAATGCCATCATTTGCTACAGTACTTGGAAGTATGGGTGACATAATTGCAAAGAATTTGCACAAAACTAATACAGGTAAAAAATAGAATAATAAAATATGCACAGTAACACAAATAGTTAAAAGTGAAAATAAAAGTCATGGAACTAGGTGCAAAAGAATTAAAATGTCTAAGGTGCACTGCATGAGAAGTGACAACTCACTGAATTGGACTGTAAAAATTAAAGAAATACTTTAAGTTGCAATGAAAGGCAATATCACTTCACTATGAATTAACTGCAAAAGTGAGCTGTCTCTACTTTGGAATTAAAACAAGAAACATATGAATAAAATTGTAAATCAATGCAAAGTAGAAATACAATAAGTAAATTGTATACAACTGGAAAATTACTTGAAAAATAAATTTTCTAAAAAGAAAATGACACTAAGAAATTAATATGCAATACTGACACAATTAAATGAAATGTAATACTGAAAGATTGCACTGAATTAAAATTATAGCACTTGTGAGTGAGAAATAAACAATGATTAAAATGAAATAGAGCACAAAATACTGTATGCAAAAATTATGAGAGCAAATGATAATAGTGAAATGCAATCAGGTTGCAGAAACAACTAATACAGCAATAAAAAATTAATTGAGCACTGGGAACAAGTAGATTGAACACATTAACTCTTATTTCAATTAAAGTAACAATTGAAAGCAAAGATAATTTTGCATAGTAATTACTTTAAATATGAATATTAAGAGTGAATTTGTTTAAGGAATTATTGATAAAGTCAAAAAAAATAATATAATACACAAAATAAAGAAGGAACACTTACAGGTTGTAGAACATAGAACATCAATAAGTCAATCAATGGAAAATTCAGAATGAATGAATATGTTAGCAGGTGTTGCAATATAAAATATATCTTGACACAAAAGATATGGCTATTGTCTGTTGAAAGGGAAAACAGGTGAGACACTGGATATATAAAAAGAATAATGAAGCACAATGAATGGTACACAGTAAAATTCAATTAAGAACACTGGGGCATAAACATTGAAAGAATTAATGCACAGAATTTGCATAAAAACACAAGGGAAATGCAATGAGAAAAAATACAAGAAAATAATAAGACACAACACTGAAAGAATTACACAACATTGAAATAATGTGTAACACAGTACAGAATTAATAAGTAATGAATTAAGTACTGCACTGAGTAACTGGAAAAAAAAATATATTATACTGCACACAAGTCACAGAATAAAATGGGCATACAAAAAGTACTTACTGCAGGTGTAGAGAATTAACACAAAAGAACATAAATATAAAATGAGACATGAAATGCATGGAAAAACTGGAAAAGTATTTTAAATTAATGTACAAGAAAACACTGAAGACACAAGTCTCTGAATGTCACTAAGAAAATTCACTGCAGAAACGCCTCACACACGCAAATGTCTATAACAGAAATTGTCTCTAATGGTGAATAAAATCGGCGACGGTAGGTAGAGGAGAAAAGAGAAGAATTTGGGTCCAGGTTGCCTGATGGTAGTGGCTGGCGGCTGGCGTACACAACCCCCTCACTTGACGAATGCGCTTACCACGGTGAACTCACATAGGCTCGGCTTTCTCGTTGGCGCTCTCTGGGATGAAGAAACACTTGTAATCTTCACCTGCTATGTGAGCCGAAACAACGATGCTGGGAACCCAATATAAGGGTTGAAATTTGCCACAAAAATATAGGCTGGTAGTGGTAGTGGGTGAGTGAGTGGTGGTGTTGGCTGGTCTAGCGTGAGTCGCGAGGCACCCGTGCTGATATGACGTCATGGTGAGCGTCCAGTACACACTAATTCTCACAGCAGTGGAGTCACTCACTAACCCAGGTGGCTTTGCCACAATAAGCCACAGGAATGATGAATATCACTCTGACAATAGTCCAACTGGTAGCACAGAGTGTAGACAGCCTGACTGTCTGCATAGACAGCCATGCTGTCTGCCAGCTGAGTTCATATTTCGTGCCATGCTAGTTTCCATGGTATTCCGCCAGAGGGCAAGCCTGTAGGCATACCCATGTGAGTCTGCCTCACCCCTGCCTCTCCCTCACTTGGCGCCCAGACAACACTCAGAGAACAGGCCTAACTCCTCTCCCTCGCAAGGCATGGCCCTTGGCCATGGCCACAGACACGCAGCCTGTTACCCGCACCCTTTATTACAAATAAAGTAAGAAGCCTCCGAAGCCTTATCATTTCAACCACGCCTCCAAAACGCCAAATAACATATCGTTATAAATGGTGCCAGCGGTGCCTCGCAGCAGTTGTGTTGAGGGGAGGAAGAGGACTGAAGTTTGTCTTTCAATTCATCAGTCTCTACAAGAAGCATCCGTCTCTCAACGAGTTATCCTGATCTCGTGTCTGCAAATCTCAGCATCCAGACACAGGTACAAGCAGGATTCAGGCCGAAATTTGTCTAATTCTCCGAGAAATGGCGTCACTGACTTCACGTCACAGCGTCCCATGCTGTTTCTCAGTCACGTGTTCAGTCTTGCCAGCATGTTCTGCTGTTGTTGTTCAGCTCAGCACTGCTATTTCAGCACTTCAGAGCTGAGTTAGTGGTGATTTCAGCGTCTAATGTGGGTGTCTCCCTCGTGTATGGGTAGGGTGAGTAGGAAGCGGCCGGGCTCTCGCCTCTCACCCAGACACTCACGCTCGCCTAGTGTACGCCGCCACACACCATACACCACTCACTGCCCACTCCCTCTATGCTGTTTTCTGTGAATTTCCTTGTGAATTCTTGCCAGAACTGTGTATCAGAGTGTCGAGGCCACTCGAAGCCACGTGTGACCAAGCCACGTGCTCAGCACGCCATGTGGGTAAGCCAGATCAGCAAGCCACACTGTGGTCTGCGCCCACATCAACCCATGACGTCACCACCATGCTGTTGACGTCACGATGCTGCCGACTCCACGACGTCACTCGCGATGTCACCCTATGACATCCCTGCCGACGTCACTCCAGGACGTCACCTCGCTACGTCACCATGATGCTGCCTGACGTCACTTGCGATGTCACCCCATGACATCCATCATGACGTCATGCCTGACGTCACCCATATGATGTCCCGAGTGCTGTAGTTTCACAGTGTGCATTTTATTTTCATTATTTGTCGAGAAGTTTGAGAGAAGATATAAGTCGAGTGTTCATTAATTATTCCTCTCAGTCAGTGTTCTCACATGTTCGAGTATTGCTTAGTGACGATTTTTATACAGAAAAGCGTCATTTGCTAGTAAGCTATGTTGTACCACATGTGCAGTATGTGTGCAGTTTTTCGTGTGTCCTATGTAGCACCTGTGTGTTACTTTGTCACCCAGTGTGTGACCAGCGCCCCGCGCGCTTGACAGCTGACATTTGTCAGTCCAGGCGTCAGTTACGAGCGTTCGAGCGCCTTGTACAGAAAGCTCTTATTGTTCGCCGCTCGTAGATGCCTTTGCTGAATCATACCCGCGACGATTCTCCCATCAAGACCGTTCCACTTCACCTCCAAGACCGTCAGTCCAGTTATTGCAGATGACCAGTCTGGGGACGCTTACACTGCCCTCTGCTGTAACTTCTACTGTCGAGAGATGACACTCCTCGAGCCGCAGTTAAGCCTGTTGGCAGGCGACTGTCAGCCTCGTGTCACAGCTTCAGTGAGCAGCCTGCACAAAGATGATGTCACTTTGACTGCTAGCCCACTCACTGCAGTATGGTGTATGCTGTTACGACCTCCAGATGTTTCGCCGAGTCGTCCCTGTCACGACTCACTCCACACTCGCCAGCAGCGACAGCTCCAGCGAGGAATGTCCTCCTGAGTCGCTTGCCAGTCCTGTTCTGTTGCGACTACTGACGACGCCTCACTCGAGGGCACCAGCAGTTGTGCCCCAGGTTGAGTGAACCCCTGCAGCGACTACTACGATGTCTGCTTCACATCCCAGAGGAGACCGTACCCTGTTACGTCGCAGCTCAGCCACAGCTGTCTCCCGTGTTGCAGTATGTGTCCAGACGCAGGAAGGCGTGCAGTGCTGCATCGACGCTCACTGCCTTAGACCACGAAGCACACCATTTTTTTCTTCCTTCTCTGGAGGAAGTTTTTTTTTCCATGTCCATATGTTTATGTATATATGTTTTTTCTTTCGTGTTCTGGGACCTGTTCTTGCGAGAGAGAGACCCTAGTTTTTTTAATGCCATTC
Organism: Cherax destructor; assembly: GCA_009830355.1. Taxonomy (NCBI): domain Eukaryota; kingdom Metazoa; phylum Arthropoda; class Malacostraca; order Decapoda; family Parastacidae; genus Cherax; species Cherax destructor. Next base: position 80,333 of record WNWK01008259.1, on the reverse strand, counting down.
ATGGTCGGGACGACCATGGGTAGCGTGACCGAGCGATGTAGACAGCCTGACTGTCTGCATAGACAGTCATGCTGTCTGCCAGCTGAGTTCATATTTCGCGCCATGCTAGTTTCCATGGTATTCCGCCAGAGGGCAAGCCTGTAGGCATACCCATGTGAGTCTGCCTCACCCCTGCCTCTCCCTCACTTGGCGCCCAGACAACACTCAGAGAACAGGCCTAACTCCTCTCCCTCGCAAGGCATGGCCCTTGGCCATGGCCACAGACACGCAGCCTGTTACCCGCACCCTTTATTACAAATAAAGTAAGAAGCCTCCGAAGCCTTATCATTTCAACCACGCCTCCAAAACGCCAAATAACATCGTTATAAGAGCGATTGGAGACAATACTCAAGAACTGGCTTTGCTGAAGAAGCAACTGGCTTACTTGAACAGTTTGCTAAAGGAGCTGGCTTAAGCCATCGAGACTGGTGAACTGGAATACTTGGACGTTGTACACAGCAGTGAGAACAGGATGGATGACAAGAGACAGGCTGGATGATAACTCAGGCTCTCTCCCATAGACTGGCTTACTTGTTCGCTTAATTTCAAAACCCAGATCAACTCTTCGAAGGTTTACTTGCAATTAGAAGCCAGAAAGCTGGAGAAACTGGTTCACAAGAGGCTTGGATGGATGACGTCACTGGTTGAGGTAGGGGAAGTGGCAGTCGGTTGAGACGCTGGAGGCACTCACACACCGGCTCTATCTCCTTCTTAAATCCTCTTAATTCGTCTTAATTACCCGAAATCTACGCCCACACCGCTGGCACCATTTGTTGCGGGTGTCTTTCGTAGATTGGGTAAGATAATAAAGACGTACTTGGGGTGGTTACAGTATATTGGAGTCGATATAGTATATGGGAATCACTCAGATCGTAGCCTGCGTCTGTCTCTACTCTATGCCGGATGCATGGTTATTGGCTCTGGTAGGAGCGGCCACTCCTGGCATTCAAAAGGGGTGACCTTTGACATGGGCTAACGGTTGATCACGTGAGCAGTGTATGACTCAGGCGTGATCACTGGAAGCAGTAACGGTTATAAGCTATGAACTATCACTGAACTTACAGTGACAGTTCTACTTTTGTGTGTGTGTACCAGTTGTTCTACTTGTGTGTTGTACCAGTGGTTCTACTTATGTGTTGTACCAGTGGTTCTACTTGTTACCACTAATAGTGCTGTGACTGTTACTACTCTCTACCTCTACAGTTGCTTCAAATATTGACTCAGTTGTCTGGTTGTCACCTCATCGCCCTGTTGTAGTCACGGACTAAACGTCAGTAATCTGTTGTCTTTAGAATGTCCTCCAGTTGAATATACTCAACAAATTTTGGTTGCAGGGGTCGAGTCTCAGATGGAGAGTGTAGGGAGCGTTGAGCCAGCAATCAAGATTGATTTATCCTGAAGCATAAGCATAAGCTACGAAGCATAAGCATAAGCATATTCGACCAGGGGAGGAAGAAGGAAGGGAAAGGATGGAAATACTGGAAAAGGATGGGAAGGTGGGGGAGAGGATGGTAAGAAAGGTAAGTGGCCCACCCACTATGGAGCAAGTGGTACTGATGTACTGTAGGCGGTGATGGAGAGGGATGAGGGACAGCCGTACATGGTTCCCAGGAAGGGCGATGAGGGCGGCGGCAGGCAGAAGGTAGGCAGAAGGCAGGCAGAAGGCAGGCAGAAGGCAGTAACAGGAACGAACTGTACAGCGTTGTGTTGGCGGAGAGTTTACGAAAGCAACGTTCCGTTTTGGAGTGAGTTAAACTTCGTTCTTGAGATGTAATGCAGTTTAACTGGTTGGTTGTTGAACAATTCAGGGTCAGCGAGGCCGTGGAGGATTGTTTCGATGGTGGTGACCTGTGTGGCAGTGCAGATGAACTTAGCAGTCTTGTCTTGGAGTCGTTGGACAAGTTCAGGGGCAGTCATTGTCTCGCTATACTGTCTCGTGGTGTAGAACTCGACACCAGGCGAATGAAGCATGGTCACGGTCGGAGAGCCAGAGGAGAGTGGTGACTGGTTCGTAGAAGTAGAGGTGGAGGAAGGCGAGGTCAGTGATTGGTTCGTGACAGTAGCGGTTGGATGTTTCTCATTGGTGGGAGGTGGCTGTCTCGACGGGCAGGGAGGTCGCTGATTGGTTCTTGGTATTGTTGGTGGTGCGAGGTGACGGTGGACTCTCATTGGTGGAGGCTGGAGGAGAGCAGCAATTCTTGCAAGTCATCTGGTGCAGCGAAACAGACGACTTTTGGAGTCATCTTCAAAATATCAGCTGAAGGAGGACTAGCTGGTGGTGGTGAATGAGGACTAGCTGGGAAGTTGAAGGATGACATATTGTTGAGGGCAAGAAGTTCGTTTATAGAAGTGTTGAAGGATCCTGGTTGAACTGCATTTTGCATGTGAGCAAACATCATGCAATAATAAATTTTTGTGGAGATATCATCTGGTAGAGGAGAGATGGATGGTGGTGGTGGAGGCTGCTGAGTGGTTGTAGACTGGAGCTTGGCTATTGCAGCATAAGTAGGAGAGTTTCCTGGTGTCTTCTTAAGGTCTTCCTTTAGTTTCTTGGAAAGGATCTCCTTACGATCAGGACATTTGGCTGCCAGAGTATGGTGATTATTCTTACAGTTGATGCAAGTAGCAGCATCGGTAGAGGCGCAGGAACGAAAGTTGTGACCTTCAGATCCACAGGTGGAACATATCTTCTTGTTCTTCACATGACATTCCTTGGTAGAGTGACCATAAGAGAAACATGTCCAACAGGGCGAAATTTGTTTGAAGTATTCTGGTTCAATCTGACGGGGGTTGATATAGTAGTAGGAAACAGCCAGACCATATGACAGAGCTCTGGCAGCCATGTTCACGTCCATAAACGTGATTTTTATCATTGATGAAGCCTTGGATATCTTCATTACACCTTCTAACGTGGCCCAATCGTTCAGATCTTCGATCGACTGCTTGAGCTCCTCGGTGGACATGGAGGTGATGAATTTATCTAGTCGCTTCATAAACGCAGACCGTTTCGCTCGCATGAATGGTGACGCTGAGAGAGCAAAGCCTTGGTCGTCCAGGGTTTGTATAGCAGGTGGTGAAAGTACTGTTTCAGCTTCCTCATCATCGATGAATTTGACGAGGAAGGTTTCTTGGAGAGTTGCAATATCCGAGAATTTCAACTGCAAACTGTTTTTTAGGGCAGTTGCGAGGGCAAGCGTGGAGGCATCGGTGATAGAAGAGTCTTTAGACTTGATCTTCACTCGATGAACCATCGTGGATGCAGGTATAGGTTCCCCTCCCCAACGGGGATCGTAGGGAGACTGAACGAGTCAGAGCTGCTATGACTTGCCTGAGCAAGAGTCAGGAGCAAAATCTGTATTATCTATCTGTATCGTATCTGTATCTGTATATGTATCGGCTACGAAGTATGTAGCTAAATCATATATTTGTAAAGTAATTCTTAATTGAATTACTGAATGGTTGTATTGGCTTCCCACTAAAACATTAGCAGGAAGTTTACACCAGACTGTTATTCTGCAATTCTATTTACGTAAAATCCTTGGCTTACGTTCGTGTTGCATCTTGTGCCACGTAGTTTCAACTCTAGTTTCGAGTTTATGAATCATCGAGCACTTCAAAATGTCTTTCATATTTACATATAATAACGCCTTTCAATATCTTGAAGCTTTAAATGTACACTGTGAAAAGCCACTCAGATACGTCCTCGTTGAGAGCCACTCAGTCTCATGTCTGTCTGTCAGCCAATCGCATATTCAGGTCACATGTTTTCCCAATACCATGTGCATTTATGTAGGAAAACAAGCTTCGACTGGGTATCTTGTCAAAGACTGTCTAGAAATCTAGGCTTAGTACATCTCTTAAGACCTTTCCACCTCAGCAATTTCATGTATTATTGAAGAACTTGGAAAAGTTAGTTATGATCTTTTGTTGTGGAATTCATGTTGACTTCTGGTTATTATAACTATCCAGAAAATTTATCAACATCCAGCTCGTCTGTGTCAGGATCTAAACACACAGTTTGCGGTATATTCGAGTCGTATTCAGCCGTAAATACAGATCTGAAGACTAAGTTGAATATGCACGCTATATGACTGATATTGCTTGGTATTATTGTTTGGTATTCTGATGTTAATCTCTGGTTAATGGTCTGACATATCGGAAGAAACCCGTTGGATTAACTCTAAATGTTTTATGCATTTCATCTCTAAAATTCTTTTTCGTCATTTCATGTCATTTTCTGGCTTTTTCTCTGTAACTATATGTAGTTAATATAAACCTTGAGATTATTAGTCAACTTAAATTATTTATATATATATTACATTTGATAACCATCATCTCAGTCAGCTAGTTGGCTCGTTATCACCCCTGTCTTTCTTTAATCTTATTTTCTAATTTCTTTGTATGTTATTTTTCTCGATACTTAGAGACTTTTTATATTACATTTGCTCCACCTTTTCTCGGCATTCTGTGCATGTATTAACTACGTAACGTTAAACTTACTGATATTTCAGCAGATCTTGTTGATCTGTAACAGGGAACCATCAAGCATTTACTGTCGATCACTACGTCTACCTGGAGGGCATTCCGGAGATCAACGCCCCCGCGGACCGGTCTATAACCAGGCCTCCCGGCCTAGTGATCACTGCATCCATATAATTCCTCATAATTTGTCTGTGGACAAAATAATATAGAAAATATTGCTGCCTTGGGTACCCAGGGTAAGTTTATAAGTCAGAAAGGTGTCCTTTATAATGAGTACTATTTTGGTGGCGTCCTGGTCCCTTGGTAGTGCACCGGTTAATGGTAGACATAATGAAGTTACTAAGTAATATTGCCTCTTTGTTCTTTAGAAGAGGCAATATTGGTAGTATAAACGGGTATCATTCTCCTGGTTTTGTTTGGAGGATGATACACTGCACCGAATATAATTTTCTTATTCTCATTAGCTTGGATTTCTTTATACATGGAGTCATATCCTACAACATAAATGTTTGGATTTTTGCCGCATGTAGTTAATTGTTAACATTTAGTCACTCTACACACTGTAGTGTGTCCTGTTAGGGCAATTGCTGTTCCGTAGTGAGCAATAATACCTGGAATTCCTGACAAAGCATACGTGGATAACTCGTCCCTCTATGGCTATTTGAGAAAAAAAAATTAGATCACCCAGCTGGTCTCTCCCAGGTGCGCTGATTAGTTCAGATTGCCTGAAGCCCTGGTTACCTGACTTAGGGTAAAGAGTCCGCTCTCTCATTTCCCAGGCTCGACCCCCACTACCTAGTTCCTCATCACTTGTTCCCTCTGATACAGACCCCTCATGTTAGGGACCGGTGAAGGGGAAAATTAGATATAATAATAATAATGATAATAATAATAATAACAATAATAATAATAATAATAATAATAATAATAATAATAATAATAATAATAATAATAATAATAATAATAATAATAATAATAATAATAATGATAATTATGATAATAATGATGATGATAATAATAATAATAATAATAATAATACTAATAATAATAATAATAATAATAATAATAATGATTAAAATTATGTTATCCTCTGAAGAAATGTTAAAAAATATTGAAATCCCAAATGTTTAAACAACTAGTTTTTTAAGTAAAAGGACACAAATGCAACTAATGTGACATTTTATTGTGGTAACGTTTCGCTCACCAGGAGCTTTGTCAAGCCGGCTTGAAAAAGCTCCTGGTGAGCGAAACGTTGCCACAATAAAATGTCACATTATTTGCATTTGTATTGGTAGAATTACCGACAATATGTTAAATATTGTCGGTAATTCTACCAATATTTATACAACTAGTTTTTTGTTTTGCTTTCGTTAAAATAGTTTATCAGCTGTCATTTCCATAATGGTTCAGATTTTTTCTTTATATTTGAGATCGAATTAATGACTTAGTGAATTTAATTAAGAACATAATAATGAATAACGAGATTTTAGGAAGGGAAGAGGATATATGGACCAGGTGTTTACAGTGAAGCATGTAAGTAAACAGTAGTAAGATAAAAGTAAAGAGGTACGTATTTCGTTGCATTTACGGATTTGGAAAAGGCATATGATAGGATGGATAGAGGAGCAATCTGGCAGATGTTGCGAGTAAATGGAGTAGGTGGTAGGTTACTGAAAACAGAGTTTTTATGAGGTTAATGAGGCTCAGGTTAGAGTATGTAGGAGAGATGGGGAGGTTATTTTCCAAAAAAGTAGGCCTTAGAAAAATCGGTGAAATAGGCCTTAAGAAAACACTTGTTGAAAATGCTGAAAGAGTAAGATCCTCACTAATCAACAACACAGTTCATAAAATTATCAAATATATATGTCAAAAAAACATTTTGACATATGGAAGACTAGTTACCATTTTGAGAGGCAGGTTGGGTGTAAACCAAAAGGTATTTTCATAGGTAAGGTTTTCTAGAAAATGAACTGGAAATGCTGAAGCAAGACATAGAGCCAAAACACGGAAGGGGGATCCCCACAGGATCTCAACAAGGCTCACTTCAAGGACATGTTTTGTTCTTGGTAAACATTAAAGTCATGACTACAAAAGGTAATTCTCACATATCCTTCTTTACAGATGATGCCAAAATAAGGATAAAAATGCAAACTAAACAGTATGAAGGAAGGATGCAGCAAGACTTCGGTAAGCTTCCCGAATCGCCAGATCAATGACCACTGGAATTCAACCCGAACAACAAGAAAGTTTTGATTCTGGTATGAGACGAATACAATATTTTTACGAAAATATTCTGGGTTTAAAACCTTGTCCATCGATATATATATTATTGAAGAATACACAACCCTAGGGCCACTAAGGTAACTTCACAAAAGCACACAACACTCCATAAAAGGATACAACACTCCATATCAGCACACAACACCCCATACCAGCACACAACACCCCATACCAGCACACAACACTCCATACCAACATACAACACTCAATACCAGCACACAACACCCCATACCAGCACACAACACTCCATACCAGCAAACAACACCCCATACCAGCACACAACACTCCATACCAGCACACAACACTCCATACCAGCATACAACACCCCATACCAGCACATAACACTCAATACCAGCACACAACACCCCATACCAGCACACAACACTCCATACCAGCAAACAACACCCCATACCAGCACACAACACTCCATACCAGCACACAACACTCCATACCAGCATACAACACCCCATACCAGCACACAACACTCCATACCAGCACACAACACCCCATACCAGCAAACAACACCCCATACCAGCATACAACACTCCATACCAGCACCACACCTCAATACCAGCACACAACACCCCATACCAGCACACAACACTCCATACCAGCAAACAACACCCCATACCAGCACACAACACTCCATACCAGCACACAACACTCCATACCAGCATACAACACCCCATACCAGCACACAACACTCCATACCAGCATACAACACTCAATACCAGCACACAACACCCCATACCAGCACACAACACTCCATACCAGCACAGAACACTCCATACCAGCATACAACACCCCATACCAGCACATAACACTCAATACCAGCACACAATACCCCATACCAGCACACAACACTCCATACCAGCAAACAACACCCCATACCAGCACACAACACTCCATACCAGCACACAACACTCCATACCAGCATACAACACCCCATACCAGCACACAACACTCCATACCAGCCCACAACACACCATACCAGCACACAACACTGCATACCAGCAAACAACACCCCGTAAGAGCAGACAACACCCCGTAACAGCAGACAACACTCCGTAACAGAACGCTGCACTCCATATCAGCACACAACACCCCATACCAACAGACAATACCCCATACCAGCACACAACACCCCATATCAGCATACAACATCCCATATCAGCACACAACACCCCATACCAACACAAAACAACTATACCAGCACACAACACCCCATACCAAAACACAACACCCCATACCAGCACACAACACCCCATATCAGCACACAACACCCCATACCAACACAAAACACCTCATATCAGCACACAACACCCCGTACCAGCACACAACACCCCGTACCGAAATCCAACACCCAATACCAGCACACAACACCTCATACCAGCACACAACACCCCATACCAGCACACAACACCCCATACCAGTACACAACACACCATAACAGCACACAACACACCATACCAGCACACAACACCCCATATCAGCACACAACACCCCATACCAGCTCACTACACCTCAGACCAGCAAACAACACCCCATACCAGCACACAACACTCCATACCAGCACACAACACCCCATACCAACACACAACACCCGTACCAGCACACAACACTCCATACCAACACGCAACACCCCATACCAGCACACAACACTCCATACCAGCACACAACAACCCATACCAGCACACAACACCCCATACCAGCACACAAAACCCCATACCAGCACACAACACCCCATACCAGCACACAACACTCCATACCAGCACACAACAACCCATACCAGCACACAACACCCCATACCAGCACACAAAACCCCATACCAGCACACAACACTCCATACCAGCACACAACACCCCATACCAACGCTCAACACCCCATACCAGCACACAACACCCCATACCAGCACACAACACCACATACCATCACACAACACCCCATACCAGCACACAACATCCCATACCAGCACACAACACCCCATACCAGCACACAACACTCTATTCCAACACACAATATTCTATACCACCACACAACACTCCATACCAGCACACAACACCTCATACCTGCACACAACACCCCATACCACCACACAACACTCCATACCAACAGACAACACCACATACCAGCACACAACACACCATACCAGCACACAACACCAAAAAACCAGCACACTACACTCCATACCAGCATACAACACTCCATACCAGCACACAACACTCCATACCAGCACACAACAATCCATACCAACGAACAACACCCCATACCAGCGCACATCACCCCATACCAGCGCACAACACCCCATACCAGCACACACCACCCCATACCAGCACACTATCCCATACCAGCACACAACACTCCATACCAGCACATAACACACCATACCAACACACAACACCCCATTCCAGCACACAACACTCCATACCAACACACAACACCCCATACCAGCACACAACACCCCATACCAACACACAACACCCCGTAACAGCAGACAACACCCCATACCAGCACACAACACCTTATACCAGCACACAACACCACATACCAGTTCACAACACCCCATACCAGCACACAACACTCCATACCAGCACACAACACTCCATACTAGCACACAACACCCCATACCAGCACACAACACCCCATACCAGCACACAACACCCCATACCAGCACACAACACCCCATACCAGCACACAACACCCCATACCATCACACAACACCCCATACCAGCACTTGGTTACACTACTTCTTCAACCAAAATTACACAGCTAAATTAACCTCATGCAACAGGGCTATGCCAACTCCAGACAACAGTGCTATGCTAACGTCAGACAGCAGCACTATGTTAATACCAGACAGCAGCGCTATGCTAACACCAGGCAACAGCGCTATGCTAACACCAGGCAACAGCGCTATGCTAACACCAGGCAACACCACAGTTTCAGTAGCAGACAATAGACAACGCTAATATAGGAACACCAGGCACAAAACGTCCAACCTATATGCAAACGACCTCCAGCTTAACCACACAAATTCTCAACAAACATTCCAATATTTACCCGAAAATACTTCACCCTTCTCTCTTTCGCTGTCTGAATGACGTCTCAGAGTCACCAAAGGATCCCCACTCACCCAACTCCTCTACGATACATTCAACATTCCCCAATGCCTCGACCAACAAAATTTATTCGAGTGTTGTGTGTGTTATCCAGCTATGAAATGTGCTGACGCAAAGCAGTTTGTAAATATATATTAGTGAATATACTTGCTTTACCCTCCATCCTTCCACCTCCCTCCCTCTACCTTCTTCCATTTCATTTCGTATCACATTCCCACCCTCATCCACCCTCCCTCTCTTCACCATCCCTCCCTCATTTCAACTTCTCTCCCTCAAGCTTCCCTCTCTGCCACTGACGATTAAACTATCCATCATCCTCATACGGAGGAGAATTCTGCTAAAGAAATGTTGGAACACTTTCACTCATATTCCACAAACTATGTCGAAAAACACCTAAAAGACGGCATTAATTGTTTGATGCTTTAAGAACTATTTTTCCCGTATTTTTGGCAAGAGGTTCAACCAGATTGGAGATAAGTACCAGTAACCCACTGGCTTTAGAACCCTAATAATCTAGTTTCTTCCAAACGAGAGATGAAGAAGAAGAATGAAGAACCAGTTACTTGAAGCGAGGCGAATATGAAGCTGCAAACCAGAAAGAGTAATTTATTATGCTGAGATGGGAGTGGAAAATCAGCCTTGTTTCTTGCGCCAGGACAGCAACCAAATTTTTTTTTTCAAAAGCAATATACTTTTGTTCTCAAACTAAGGATAAATCTATGGGAACTGAAGGGAACTGTGTGGAAATTTATTGACTGTCTTGCTTCAGTTACTGACTTTCTTGATGAAGAAACTGGTAATTTAACTTAGGTTAGCAGGCCATCGAGCTAAGGTTATATTTTTATAGCTAGAGTTCCTGACGTTCTAGCTTCCATTGCTGATATTTAAGCTATGATTGCTGACACTGAGGCTTTGATTGCTAACACTGAAGCTTTGATTGCTGACATTGAAGCATTAATTGCTGACATTTAATATTTGAGTGCTGATATATAAGCATAGCTTGCTGACATTTTAGCTTTGACTGCTGACATTCTAGACTTGGTTATTGAAATTATTGGCTGAGTTACTGACATTTTATTAGGGGTTTCTGTCAGTCCAGGCTGGGTTAATGATATTCTAGGTTGGGTTACTTACATTATAGGATGGGTTACTGATATTTTAGGCTGGGTTACTGACGTTCTAGAATGGGTTTCTGTCATTCTAGGCTGAGTTGCTAACATTAAAGGCTGGGATACTGGGATACTGACATTCTAGGTTGGGTTACTTATATTTTAGGATGGTTTAATGACATTATAGACTGGGTTAATGGCGTTCTTGAGTGGTTTACTGACATTCTAGGCAGGGCTACTGACAGGATGCGTTTCCGACATTCTAAGCTGGGTCACCGAATTTTAGAATGAGCTACTTACATTCAAGACTGGTTCACTTACATTTAAGTCTGGGTTGCTGACATTCTAGACTGGGTTACTGACATTTTACGCTGGGTTACATTTTACGATGGGTTCTGACATTCTAGGGTGGGTTACTGACATTCTAGGATATTTTACTGACATTCGAGACTGGGTTACTGACATTCTAGGCTGGTTTACTGACATTAAAGGCTGGGTTACTGACGTTCTAGGCTGGTTTACTGACATTAAAGGCTAGGTTACTGAGATTCTAGGCTGGTTTACTGACATTAAAGGCTGGGTTACTGACATTCTAGGCTGCTTTACTGACCTTAAAGGCTGGGTTACTGACATTCTAGGCTGGGTTACTTACATTCTAGGCTGGTTTACTGACCTTAAAGGCTTGGTTACTGACATTCTTGGCTGGGTTACTGACATTCTAGGCTGGGTTACTGGCATTCTAGGCTGGGTTACTGGCATTGTAGGCTGGGTTACTGACATTCTAGGCTGGGTTACTGACATTCTGAGTTTTTCTCATTCTATAATGGGTTACCGATATTCTAGGCTGGGTTACTGACATTTTAGAAAGGGTTAGTCGCATTCTAGGCTGGGTTACTGAAAATCAAGGATGATTTACTGACATTGTAGGCTGTGTTACTCACATTCTAGAATGGGCTACTGACATTCTTTACTTAGTTATGGATATTTTAGGTTTGGTTAATAAGATTCTAAGATGGCTTTCCGACATTCTAACTTGGGTTACCCTCATTCTAAAATGAGCTACTGGTTTACCGACATTCAAGGCTGGGTTACTGGCATTCTATGTGGGGTTACTAACATTCTATGATGTTTATTGACATTCTAGACTGGGTTACTGACGTTCTAGAATGATTTATAGACATTATAGGTTGGGTTACTGACATTCTATGTGGGGTTAATAACGTTCTAGGATGTTTATTGACATTCTAGACTGGGTTACTGACGTTCTAGAATGATTTATAGACATTCTAGGCTGGGTTACTTACATTCTAGGCTGGGTTACTTACATTCTAGGCTGGGTTACTTACATTCTAGGTTGGGTTTCAGACATTTTAGACTGGGTTACAGACATTGTATGATGGGTTACTGATATTCTATGATGGGTTATTGACATTCTAGGCTGGGTTACTCACATTCTCTGCTGGGTTACTCAAATTCTAGACTGTGTTACCATATTCTCTGATAGGGTACTGATTCTAAGATGGGTAACCGACATTCTTGGCTGGTTTCTTGACATTCAAGGCTGGGTTACTGACGTTCTAGGCTGGTTTACTGACGTTCTAGGATGGGTTACCGACATTCTAAGCAGGGTTACTGGCACTCTAGACTGGGTTTCAGGTAGCCTAGGCTAAGATTACTGACATTGTAGGATAGTTTACTGACATTCTAGCTGTTTTTTGACATTCTAGACTGCGCTACTTACATTCTAGGATGGGTTGCATTCTAGGCTGGTTTACGGACATTCTAGTTGGGATTACTTATATTCTAGGCTGCTTTCCTTACATTCCAGGATGGGATACTGACATTCTAGGCTGTTTACTGACATTCTAGTCTGGGTTACTTTCGTTCTAGGCTGGGGACTTACATTCTAGGATGCGTTACTGACATTCTATGATGTGTTACCAAGATTCTATGCTGGGTTACTGACATTCTATGCTGGGTTACTGACATTCAGACCTAGGTTGCTGACAATATAGGTTAGGTTACTTTCATTCTAGCTTGGGTAATAAAACTTCTGGTTTTGGTTACTGATTTTAAGGGAATTTTTACATATTTCATAGTTTGATACACTTAGTCTCCGGATTATATTATTTTCTTACAAGAACTAGTGAAACCATACCACAGGTGGGGTTCGAACCCGCGGTCAGAGAGTCTCATTACGATTTCGTGAGTCAAGAACAAGTGTTTTTATGATTGGGGTAGTGACCCATTTTTTGTTTAACTTGATGAATAGACATTTTTTCTTGGCCTGATTTACTTTTATTGAATTATCGAAATTCTAATAAGGGACAACTGATTTGTTTTTATTCCTCACAGGTTTTCTAGCTTATGTTAATGACTCAATAGATTGACTACTTGTTTATGGTTCTATGGATCACTGCTCTTGCAGCCTAGTCTCAGGTCACGCCTCTCATTACTGGCCTAGTCTTACAAGCTGTTCATCTAGTGGATGTGACTCTCATGTTGTGATTCAAGAGTCGTGTAAAAACATTTCAATATTTTTTTTTTCAATATTTGTTGCATCCCTGGTTTTCATTGAAGCTGGAGATGTTCTTCTCGTAGGGAAAGAATTTCAGGCAAAGATAATTCTTTAAATTTCTGGGCTGTCTTCCAGGGAGAACAGGCTGAAGAACTTTAAGCATTTTCCAGATCTACAATTTCGCTTTTCTTAAATGTTCCAGCGTAGAGGTTACTAGCGCCTGAAAGATTACTATCACTGACTTGGCATCTGTTCTTTTGAAGCTTCTAGTAGTCTAACTTATTATTTTTCATGAAGTGTTTATACTTGAACTTGAGATCTTCCGGAGATCATTACAATCTTCTTCCAATCACTGGGTGGATAGTGTGTGTTTTATATTCTCTTCCAGTTTTAATTAATTCATTTTCTCTATAGTGGGTAAAAGAGACAAAAATGCAGTATAATGCCAACCTTTAGCGATGACGTTTTGCACACGCTGTGACCTACTATAAATTCTCTATCGTATAAAAGTGGAGAGGAAGGTTCAGATTATAATGGTGGAATTAGTCAGGTGGAGTTCCAGGTTAGGTGAGAGACAAGTAATAATTGTGGCATCTGTCACGTTTAGGTCTGAAGGCTTACTAGTACAATAATGGCATCTGTTATTAACATGATGTGGAATTAAACTAATGAGTGTCCTTATTTGAAGACGTTTCGCCAAGTATTGGCTTCAACAGTTTAACACATGGATGATATAGTGGTGAATGTGGGGTGTGCAGAGCTGGGATCAAAGGTCATTAGCAGTGTTGAATTGAGCTGTTGTTACGTGGGAAGACCATCCTTTGAACGTATCAGTAGCTCAGAAATACACTGCAATAGTTGGGCTGACCCAAACTACATGTCTTATGTCTAACCTGACTCCACCTCACAACGGTCACCTATACAGCATATACCTGACCTCGATCTCCAGTATAATCCCTTTAAGACTTGATAAAACCCACTGCGTGGGCAAAATGTCGTAAATAACGGATCACATTATACTGCAGCAGCGTCTCATTTGCCACGTGTCGTTATTGTAAATCATTTCGCTCCATAGAAAGACATTTACAGCGACCCACTGAAAAACTTGGAGTGTCACCTTGGAGATATGTTGTTCATCAGTTAATTTTCTTGCATAGTATTTTTTTAGTATCGTCTGGAAAGGTTGATTCAGTGATGTACTTTGTGTTTTCATCGTTATAAGATTATGAAATGAAGTTGATGCTTAATTTGTTTCTTAACAGAAGGTACACAGTAACAGCCTGGTTGATCAGGCCCTGATTCACCGGGAGGCCTGGTCGTGGACTGGAGTGAGGGGGCGTTGATCCCCGGAATACCCTCCAGGTAGACTCTAGGTAGGTAGGTACATTACGTAGCACCTCATAATGTTCAGTTGCTTAACCTAGCTCCGAAACCTCATTCTGGGAAGTTTCACCTAGATGGCATTGTACGTCCAATAACATGCATGAGTAATATTCCCTGCAGTGGGTGAGTTGAAATTATACTAGATAATCATGCACTACCCTCGTAGCTCTACGACGTCTAATGAGTGCAGTTTGTTTCACTCTGGCAAAGTCTAGACATGATGGCCCAGGGTGGCGAAGGATCTTTTAAAAGTCTTGCTGACATCTCTCGGGATTGCGCTCATTAGCATTGAGCACAGTCTCCTCAACGTATTTATCTTTACTTAAAGTGGCTGTGCACAATGAAAATTTTGTTTTTTTGTAAGCCGAGAGTGAGCCAAGGCGGCCTAGTATTGCCTGACCAGCCTTAGTGAGTGTCTCATTTTCACGTATATTAAAGTAAGTTTTGTGTGAAAGTCAGAGCCATCACTGCTGCTCTCTGCTCTATGAAAGTAGAACCTGCACATCCATCATCTCGCCTCTACGACCTTGGCTTTAACAAACAAGGTCCATTTTGTCCTTTCTTTTAATATTCTCTGTACGCATCTCTCTTTCTCTCTTTCCAGACTACTCTGTTCTCTCACTATCACTTGCTGTAACACAGCTATCCTCTCAGCTCTCTCCTAAACTTTCAGCGTCACAGCTTGCTCTGTGTAAGAGATTAGAGATTTCTGCCATTTGTAAACCAACTAAGGTTGTGTGGAGAGATTAGGGTTTAAAAGAAGCAGAAAAAACCTAATTTCTCGTACTACCGTATCCTCACTTTGCACAAAATTGTCTGAGAGACGCCTAAACATTGCTGTCTCTCATTACTGTCTCAGTGTTTATTCTGAGGGAAGATAAGACCTACTATATATAATCCTCTGATCAAATTATGGTTTAATATCACTCTCGAATATTATCATCCATCAGTGCTTCATAAAAAAGAAATGAGAAATAAAAACACTTCCAAAGAGGAAAAAAATGATCGTAAGGAGCAGGGTCAAGCTCTATCTCCCGGACCTAGGCTCCCCTATAACAAGACAATCCCCTCTCTAGACCTCTATAATGTAAATCAGCCACGGTATTTAACGAGAGAGAGAGAGAGAGAGAGAGAGAGAGAGAGAGAGAGAGAGAGAGAGAGAGAGAGAGAGAGAGAGAGAGAGAGAGAGAGAGAGAGAGAGAGAGAGAGAGTGTGGGGGAGAGATTGTAAAGTGGTTACCACGCACTAATACCTATTCTGCTGTATACAGTTTACATACTTTGTATATATATATATATATATATATATATATATATATATATATATATATATATATATATATATATATATATATATATATTATATTGGATGGGGTCCACCTCTGGTGTGAATTGTGGGTCCCATAGCCTCGGAGAAGTGGATAAAAAGGCTTCAAGGAAGAATATTTAGATGTCTTTCTGAAGCCATTTGAATATTCCACTTCCCCTACCACCCCATCTTTTATTAAATATATATAAAATTTATTTCAAGATACAATACATTGTCAAAATACATTAACAAGGATACAATAGTGAGTAAAACAACATAGATGACAACTCAGAGCTACATGTCAAATACTTCGTCCAGCTCCCCGGTAGTGGGCCGCGTGCCCAGAATACTGCAGGCATTTCCCCTCTGGATCGCCACACTGAGTCTCTGAAAGAGGAAGCTGGTCGCCCTGTGGTCCTTGGTTTCTATGATGAGTTTTCCACCCAGCTCCTTGAGAAACGTTAGAGCACACTTGCCCCATGCTCCATGGGTCTCCGACCCTATTGGGATGAAGTTATAGCAAGAGGGAAGGTCTTCATATTTGCGGGTCTTCTGGGTCTCCCTGTGGCTGGCAGCTCCACCCACTTCGGCTAAGGAGTGTGACAGGTAGGTGTCTGCCAATGTGGCAGCACAGGTGTAGTCCCAAGCAATCTGCTTACCATCCTTCCAGGGTAGCATGGTGGCTCCATCAGGACGCTTTTGACTTCCATCAGACCTCTGCACTTGGGGTTCCCGTTGAGCTGGGCAACGGGCTGTGGCGGGGCTTCTCTTTATGATGTCATTGACCTCCTCATGTCTAGCATACTTCCCTTCTGATGTGTGATACACTAGACCATGAAGTCCGAATTGATCAGCCGTCGCCCTGCCGCAAATACACCTATGTTCGGTGAGTATGGGGGCGGCTAGGCGAAGAGCATATATATATATATATATATATATATATATATATATATATATATATATATATATATATATATATATATATATATATATATATATATATATATATATATATATATATATATATATATAATATATATATATATATTTTGAGGATTTGTTAAATGTTGATGAAGACAGGGAAGCTGTGATTTCGTGTGTAGGGCAAGGATGAATAACATCTTGTAGGAGAGTGGAAGAGCCAGTTGTGGGTGTAGGGAAGTTCGTGAGGCAGTGGGTAGAATGAAAGGGGTAAGGCAGCTGGGATTGATGGGATAAAGATAGAAATGTTAAAAGCAGGTGGGGATATAATTTTGGAGTGGTTGGTGCTATTATTTAATAAATGTATGGAAGAGGGTAAGGTACCTAGGATTGGCAGAGAACGTGTATTGTTCCTTTGTATAAAGGCAAAGGGGACAAAAGAGAGTGCAAAAATTATAGGGGAATAAGTCTGTTGAGTGTACCTGGTAAAGTGTATGGTAGAGTTATTATTGAAAGAATTAAGAGTAAAACAGAAACCAGGATAGCAGATGAACAAGGGGGCTTTAGGAAAGGTAGGGGTGTGTAGACCAAGTGTTTACAGTGAAACATATAGGTGAACAGTATTTGGATAAGGGTAAAGATGTTTTTGTGGTATTTATGGATTTGGAAAAGGCGTATGATAGGGTAGATAGGGGGGCAATGTGGCAGATGTTGCAGG
This sequence comes from Cherax destructor, assembly GCA_009830355.1. Lineage (NCBI taxonomy): Eukaryota > Metazoa > Arthropoda > Malacostraca > Decapoda > Parastacidae > Cherax > Cherax destructor. The sequence continues at coordinate 62,456 of WNWK01008259.1, read as the reverse complement.
TGTATGGAATAGGAGGAAGGTTACTGAAAGCAGTGAAGAGTTTTATGAGGATAGTGAGGCTCAGGTTAGAGTGTGTAGGAGGGAAGGGACTTTTTCCCAGTAAAAGTGGGCCTTAAACAAGGATGTGTGATGTCACCGTGGTTGTTCAATATATTTATAGATGGGGTTGTAAGAGAAGTGAATGCGAGGGTCTTGGCAAGAGGTGTTGGGCTAAAAGATAAAGAAGCAAATACAAAGTGGGAGTTGTCACAGTTGCTTTTGCTGATGACACTGTGCTTTTGGGAGATTCTGAAGAGAAGTTGCAGAGGTTGGTGGATGAATTTGGTAGGGTGTGTAAAAGAAGAAAATTGAAAGTGAATATAGGAAAGAGTAAGGTGATGAGGATAACAAAAAGAATAGGTGACGAAAGATTGGATATCAGATTGGAGGAGAGAGTATGGAGGAGGTGAATGTATTCAGATATTTGGGAGTGGACATGTCGGCGGATGGGTCTATGAAGGATGAGGTGAATCATAGAATTGATGAGGGGAAAAGGGTGAGTGGAGCACTTCGGAGTCTGTGGAGACAAAGAACCTTGTCCATGGAAGTAAAGAGGGAATGTATGAGAGTATAGTTATACCAACGCTCTTATATGGGTGTGAAGCATGGGTGATGAATGTTGCAACGAGGAGAAGGCTGGAGGCAGTGGAGATGTCATGTCTGAGGTCAATGTGTGGTGTGAATATAATGCAGAGAATTCGGAGTTTGGAAATTAGGAGGAGGTGCGGATTACCAAAACGATTGTCCAGAGAGCTGAGGAGGGGTTGTTGAGGTGGTTTGGACATGTAGAGAGAATGGAACGAGACAGAGTGACTTCGAGAGTGTATAAATCTGTAGTGGAGGGAAGGCGGGGTAGGGGTCGGCCTAGGAAAGGTTGGAGGGAGGGGTAAAGGAAGTTTTGTGTGCGAGGGGCTTGGACTTCCAGCAAGCATGTGTGAGCGTATTTGATAGGAGTGAATGGAGGCATATGGTTTTTAATACATGACGTGCTGTTGGAGTGTGAGCAAAGTAACATTTATGAAGGGATTCAGGGAAACCGGCAGGCCGGACTTGAGTTCTGGAGATGGGAAGTACCGTGCCGGCACTCTTAAGGAGGGGTGTTAATGTTGCAGTTTTATAACTGTAGTGTAAAGCACCCTTCTGGCAAGACAGTGATGGAGTGAATGATGATGAAAGTTTTTCTTTTCCGGGCCACCCTGCCTTGGTGGGAATCGGCCGATGTGTTAATAAAAAAAAATATATATATATATATATATATATATATACTTGTTGAAGGAAAATACAATTCAAAGTTATTTCTGCTGTGTTTACTTTGTTCCAAGCTTCCTTTTACGACCAGGTTAACAGGCCTTGAGAACCTGAGGTTGTAATAGTTAGTGTCGATAAGTCGAACACTTCTTTTGTGCTCTTTAAGTCTATCAGAAAGAGAGCGGTTAGGTTCTCCAAAGTACTGGAGAGAACAAGAGGAGGTGGTAATGGAGTAGCAGGAACGGTACGAACTAGAATACTACGAAGCATTTTAGTTTGGCGTAAAGTTGGTTTGATGTCTAATGAATGGAAAGAGTTGTTACGATTTAGGAGACTGGAAATACTATAGGGAAGGCAAATTACATGAGATTTCACAGGAATAGAGAGTTTGAAAGAGAAGAAAGTCCTTTTAGCATGTGAGAAGGGTGAGTTTATGAAATCGGAAGAGTAGCCAAGGCTACATAGTCTTGCATTAAATGCAAAAATAAAAGCCTGTAGCCGAGCGATGGACAAGTACATCAAAGATTGGAAGCAAAAAGTAAGATTCCTATTCAGCTTTAAACTTGAGGGAAGGAGTAAGATTTGGTTGGAAGAGAAATGGTTGGAAGAGACTAGAGTTGTGAGGAAAAAGAGCAAAGATGTCATCTACATAGCGGAGCCAGAGTGAAGGGCACACACCAAAATCAGGAAGAAGAACAGTTTATAAGTATTCCAGATAAATGTTAGCAAAGAACAGGGGATAAAGGAGAGGCAATAATAACATTGAAGATTTGAGAATAAAATTGATCTTGAAAGGAAACAAGTTTTAGTCCCCACAAAGGTGAATAAGATCAAGACATCAGCTGGGATATTAGGGAGATGAAGTAACCCTTTACTCTAAGAAAATTGAGAAAACCAAGAGAGACGTTAGTGAAGATAGACTCAGCGACTAGACTTATCATCCTATAGATCGGGTGTGATCCAAGACGTTCGATGAAGTCTTGAGAATAGCGGAGATAAGCAGGAGGAAAAGATCCAAGAAAAGGTGTGAGAATTTTCGCCATCCAAGAAACAAGACAATAAGACACAAGCTCTGGAGGAAATGATGAGACGCAGAAGGATATAAGTTTTTTGAGTTTTAAGAAGTAAGGCAGAGAGGGACAGATAACACGGTAACGTTGAACAAGATCAAAATCAGGAAGACAAACATCAGAATCCAAAGTTTATGGTTGAAAGTTCTGATGGTGTGATCAGGAAAGCTGGAGAAGAGAGGAGTAAAAATGCGTGATTCAGAAAGTAAGGATTCAGTTTTTCCGAGGTAGTCCTCGACATCAAGGACAACCACCGAATTGCCTTTGTCGGATGGTAGAAAGACAATATTAGAATTAGTTTTAAGAGAATCAAGGGCAAGTTGATAACGACCAGCACGATAGTGATTCTTAGATAACAGGCTATCAAGGGCAGGAATGAGAGTACTACGAATAGTAGACAGGTCAGAAAAATTCGAAAACGAGACAGAATCAAAATGACTCAGAAAAGACCAAATCCAAGAGTTCAAACTGGGAGAATGTGACGTGACAGAAGACACATTTGTAACACAGCTAGTGAGGGAGAATTTGGACCAAGGGCTCTTGGAGATTAGACGCTGAAGTTTGTTCTGTTGTCTAATAGAATGAATTTGTGAATTAAGGAGAGCAGTGTCGAGAGCGATGGTAGTGAGAAGGTTACAGAGATGATGTGAGAGAGAGGTATGAAACCAGCACGTTGACGTTGACGGAGAGTGAAGAAGACATTAACTTGAGACTTAGTAGAAAGCATGAGCTGTTGAAGTAAGAGGCGGGCAAGATCAGGAAAGGAATTTCCAAAGGTGTTGAATTTCAGGAACTGGGAGAAGGAAGAGAGCAAAACTTGCTCAGCAAGAAAGTCCCGTAGAAAATGTAGCTGTTTCTGTCTCCTGGAAGCAATAAGAGCAGCCTCATAAGAGCGAAAGAGGGACTTAGAAGAAGGAAGGACATCCAAAAAGTTGTAAGCAATTAGACACTTACTTGTGATATCCAGGTAGAATAAAAAGGCACAATACCGTGACTGGAACAATGCACAAATAACCATCACATAGAAGAATGAAAATTTGGCATCGTGTCAGTCCGACGTGGACCAAAACAAGTCGTACAAATTTGAAAGGGAGGGAGCCAGCACATATAGGAGGGGCGGGCTGGGAGTAGTAGAACGATATGGAGTACATTCAACTGTCTCAATAAAGTGACATCACCAACATAATCACTTTCTATAGTAACAAACTGGAAAGTCTCTTATCTAACAAACAGAAGCATTGAGTGTCACAAAACACTAGGAGTCTACCAGATACTATGCAAGGTTAGATTAGGTTCGTCAGGGAACAGGAAAAGTGTCTCCTGACGAGGGTCTTAGACATACGATGACCCGCTGGCTTACCGGTCCACCCCTTTAAAAATTAGTGTTAATGTTTTTTGAAAAGATACTGTGCAAAGATTCCAGCCAAGTATACATCGGGCAGACACGCCCATGCTTTGTACGAGGATAATCGAACACCAGAGAGCAATACGTTATGGACAGAAAAATTCAGTCATTTATCAACATGTTAGCAACAACAATCACAATATTCAGTGGGAATATACCACCATTAAATACAAATCACACTGAAGCTACAAACTCAATCATACAATCATAGATTCCATTCCTAATTTCAAAATCTCGCAAGGGGCAATGGAAACCAAACGTCATTTCAAAATTTGGCCTTAAGAAATACATACCAACACCCACCCTAATACAGTAAGCTAGCATATGATCAGGGATGAAATAATACAGAGGAAATTCTTGCCCAGACTTTAAGCTTTGTACAAGTCACCTCCTGCACCACCGATCATTACACTCAAATATTTCCTGACTTCTCTTCGCATGCGCAGATCTGCGCATGTTGACATGCGCAACCTTCCTTTTATTTGTATAATCTGATGAAGATATCAGGGAGTCGAAATATACAGAACAATAAATTGTATGAGTTTCTGTCTCTATGTTGAATATTATTGAGTACTTGACAAGTTCTTTTACATTTTTAGTTATGTCGTGCCTAATAGGTAAAATCTGCGATAAGAATAGGTAAAATAGGTCAATTAGCAGGAACTCATTTTAAAATTACGTCATTTATATTCTGGACACGCGGCCCACTGCCGGGGAGTTGGACGAAGTATTTGACATGTAGCTCTGAGTTATCTATGTTGTTTTACTCCCCATTGTATTTTGTCTTGAAATAAAGTTTGTAAAAAAAAAAAAAAAAGATGGGGTGGTAGGGAAGTGGAATATTCAAATGGCTTCAGAAAGAAATCTAAATATTCTTCCTTGAAGTCTTTTATCCACTTCTCCGAGGCAATGGGTCCCACAATTGACACCAGAGGTGGACCCCATCCATATATATATATATATATATATATATATATATATATATATATATATATATATATATATATAATATATCATAAACAGGTCGACGACGAGACGAATCAAAACTCAGAAAGAATCCAGAGTTCTAACTGGAGAATGTGACGTGACAGAGACCTTGACCAGCTAGTAGAGAATTGGACCAGGCTAGCTAGTTTTCGGTCTAATAGAGAATTTTTACAATGCACTGTAAAATCTCAGTGTGTCGATGCAGCAGGCGTGAGAGATGAAAAGCATGTAAGCTTGCTTGTGAAAGCATGAGTGCTTGAATAACGTCAGCGGAGCATGATGCCAAGGATTTCCAAGTGTGATTTCAGGTACGGAAAGCAGAGTCAATTTGCTCAGCAAGAAGTCGTAAAAAGTCTGTCGTCTCCTCGGCACAGAGATCAGTGTTGTGAATATTTCATTTGCCTCTTGCGAATTCCTAGCATATATATATATATATATATATATATATATATATATATAAAATTTATTTTATTGACACATCGCAGATTCCCACTCAAGGAGGGGGCGAAAGAAACTTTCATCATCATTCACATCCATTCACTGTCTTGCCAGAAGGGTGCTTTACAACACAGTTATAAACTGCACATAACACTACCTCCTATAATGCCAGGCACTGTACTTCATCTCCAGAACTCAAGTCCGGCCTGCCTTCGAATCCTTCATAATGTTACCTTGCTCTTACCTCCAACAGCAGTAAGTATTAAAACCATATGCCTCCATTCACTCATCAAATACGCTCACACATGCTTGCTGGAATCCAAGCCTTGCACACAAAAACTTCCTTTACCTCCCTCCAACTTTCCGTAGGATACCCCTTACACACCTGCCTTCCTCCACTACAGATTTCATACACTCTCGAAGTCATCTGTCCCGTCCATTCTCTAATGTCCAAACCACCTAACAACCCCTCCTCAGCTCTCTGACAATCGTATTGGAATCTCTCCTCCCAATTTAAACTCGAATTCTCTGCATATATTCACACCACATTGACCTCAGACATGACATCTCCACTCCTCCAGCCTCTCCTCGTTGCAACATTCATCACCCATGCTTCACATCATATAAGAGTCGTTGGTATAACTATATTCTCCATACATTTCCTTTATCCATGGACAAGGGTTCTTGTCTACACAGACTCCTAAGTGCTCCACTCATTTCACTATCAATTTAGGGATTCACTTCATCCTCATATATATATATATATATATATATATATATATATATATATATATATATATATATATATATATATATATATATATATATAATATAACAGTGGACCCTCGGTTAACGAATACCCAGGAAATGTGCAATTATGTAAGTATAATTTGTAAGTCTCTGTGAAGTGTATTTAGGGGTCTGAAATAGACTAACCTACGTGAAATTTTTCCTAAGAAGTAAATTTTCGTAATGGACTGAGCAGACTTCAGGAGTGAAGTTTTTACGAAACTGGGAGGGTCCACTGAATATATAATATATATATATATATTATATATATATATATATATATATATATTATTAATATACGCCTGCCGGCGTGGAGGGAGGGAGCCAGTTTGTGGTACTCCATAGATTTTGTGCGTAAACGAAGAAACAACATGTGTGGCAAGGGCTAGTTTAACAGACGTCATCGTGAGTATCCACCGGAGATTACAGAGTCGTGACAAACCTCTGCGTCAGACCGTTGCTTCTGTATCAGTGAAAGTGCAGTGTGCATGTTGGGAGTTGAGTAGTGGATGTGGTGTCGAGGGGATCCTGCCAGCGGTGTGGGGGAGGTTTGTTTACCCTCTGTTCGGCCGGGGTGGGGGGGGTAGTGGTCGCTCAGGACTCGTCATTGGATGATGAACAGAAGAACTCCTCGGTTCACAGTGAGAACACGGTGATTAGTGTGACAAATGGCGAGGTTGTTTCTAAACAGAATAAGTGTATAACAATTAGCAAAAGTTAGTGAACAGATAGGGCCACTCCAATTGCCCACCATCCCTGGTCCCCTCACCACATCCTGGTCTAGGCCTACTGACTTCCTGACCAAGGGTGTTGCCATTTAGTGCTCCACCAATTACTCACACTCCCCTCACTACTCCCCCACCCTCATCCCCCATGCACCCATGCTGTCCTTCACCCGTTACCCCACAGCTGGCACCCTCCCACCCCCACAATGTCACAAGAAGTGCCAGGTTCCCAGGAATCTCCACGACAGAGCCAACGCCGTGGAACCCGTCCACGAGGCAACTGCCACGTGTGCCATAGATTATGTGCACTCAATCCCTCAACTGGCAACATCCGTGCACACAATGGATGTCTAGGCTCCAGGAGGGCTTCAAATGGGAACAGCCAACAGGCCCTCCCAGCAGACAGAGCTGATAGCTACCCTGACTTCACCTCTACAGAGGACCTAAAATCTGCAATCAAATTAGCATCCACCAGGACGCTGACACACATCCCCAAAGCAGCTCGCCATCAAGCTGCTAGCAAATTCGCTGACCTCTTGAAGAAAGTCAATGATGCTCCTGCAAACAACGGATCCTGGCACAACCTACTGCTATTTGGCAATGCCTGTTTGGCTGTCCCACCAAGGAGGGACAAGTCACTAGCAAAATCTGTTATTAGGGCAATAAATGCATTCCCCAGAGATGACAACCTCGTCCGTCTTCCCTCCAGGGAATCAAACACCCGCCGGGCAAATGTCAACAACAGGACACCTGACGCCTCAAAAATCAGGGCCCAAATTAGCAGAAAAATAGAAGAGGGTAATACTATTGGAGCACTGAGGCTTATAACCAGTGAGGATACCATCGCTCCTAAGGATGTCATTACAGCACAAGCCCTGAAGGACAAACATCCACCCAGGGCTCCCAGTACCAACATTGACCCCCATGACATTGCAACAGGTGAAGAACATTTAACCTTACAGGATGCTGATGTGTATAAAGCTGCTATGTCATTTCCACAGGGCTCAGCAGGAGGTTTCACCGGTTTAAGACCACAACACTTAAAACAAATGCTCAATCCAGGACTTGGTGAGGTTTCAGAGAGGTTGCTGTCTGAACTCACCAAATTTTCCAAAGTGTGCCTGGCTGGCAGTGTCCCATTAGGCCATTAGACCCTTTTCTTTGGTGCCTCACTGTGTGCCCTCCGGAAAAAGGATGGAGGAATCAGGCCCATTGCAGTGGGCAACACCCTTCGGCGCCTAGTCGCCAAGGCTGCAGTATGAATGGTGAGTCAAGAGGCTGCTTTAATGTTGAAACCAACTCAGCTCGGTTTTGGTGTTCAACAAGGCTGTGAAGCAGCTGCCCATGCCAATGAAAAAGCCTTGATCAAATTGGACTTTGCCAATGCTTTCAACTCAGTCAGAAGGGATGCTGCTCTCCAAGCAGTTTCTAGACACTTTCCTTCCCTCTATTCCTTCATAGAATCGTGTTATAATGTGACTTCTAAACTATTGTTTGGGAACCATGAAATTGACTCGTGTGAGGGTGTGCAACAGGGGGACCCTCTCGCCACCTTTCTATTCTGTCTGGTAATCAAGGAAGTCACAGAAGAGCTCTCCAGCGAGCTCAATATCTGGTTCTTGGATGATGGTACCCTAGCTGGCACTACAGAATCTCTCCTAGAGGACATCAGGAAAATTAAAGACATGGGAGAGAGCCTGGGCCTATCTTTAAACCCCACCAAATGTGAAATAGTTTCTACCAATCGACAGATGATCCAGAACATTAGTGCTGTTTTACCAGGGGCACGAGCCATTGATCCTGCCAACAGCACTCTCCTTGGTGCTACTCTTGGACCCAATGCCATCATCCTGGTCATATAAAAAAAACATCTCAGACCTCAGGACGATGGAAGGCAGGATGAAAGACATTGATACACATGATGCCTTCTACCTACTCACCAGGTGTCTGTCAATCCCAAAACTTACCAACTTCTTGAGATGCTCCCCAGCCTTCAGCAGTCCGAAACTCAAGGAATATGACTCTCTCCTCAAGACCATGCTAGAGAGTGTGTTGAATCTTTCCCTCGAAGATGGACAGTGGTTGCAATCCTCACATCCTGTCAGGCTTTGGGGGCTGGGAGTACGCAAATCATCCAAGATTGCCCTACCAGCTTTCCTATCCTCTTCCATAGCATCAAATGAGTTAATAAAACAAATTCTTCCAGAGAACCTCAGTGATTCAGCAGGAATACAGGACCCAAGCTACGCCATTTCCATCAATGAATGGGAGAATCTTGCTGCTCCAGCACCAAAACCTAGTGCAGAACTGGCCTACAAACAGTCAAGTTGGGATGGCCCCATCACTGAGAAGATGCTTGCCAACATGCTTAGGGCTGTAACATCATACAGGGAGACTTCCCATCTCCTAGCTGTGAGTGCAACTCACTCTGGGGACTTCCTCCAAACAGTTCCCATTTCGCCCTGCTGCCCCAATTCACACGGAATATACGTGTATTTGCGGCGATGCGCAAGCCGACCAATATGGTCAACATGGTCTAAACTGTTCCAAAACCAAGTACTGGCATGCAAGACACAATGAAGTCAACGTCATCATAAAGAGAACCCTTGCTACAGCTGGATGCCCAGCCGAGAGAGAGCCCCGATCACTAGCAGCCAACAATACCCATAACCCAGCAAACCGCGAGCCCAGTATGCAGCATGCGTTTCCCCTCTGGATGGCCACGCTGAGGCGCTGGAACATGAAAGTGGCTGCCCTTGGATCCCTGGTGGTCTCGATGAGTCTAGGAACCCAGTTCTTTAAGGAAACGTGTTGCATTTTTTCCCCATGATCCCAAGGTCTCTGATCCTACTGGGATAAATTGATACTGTTGGCTAATGTCCCTGTTGCCAATCTTGTACTCCTCCCTGTGGTCGGCAGCTCCTCCCTGTCGCCCGACACTGTGATGGATGTAGGTGTCAGCCAGTGTCAACACACAGGTATAGTCCCATGCTAAGAGCTTGCCATTCTTCCAAGGATAGATGGTGATCCCATCGGGGCGGTTTGTTGGGTTATGGGTATTGTTGGCTGCTAGTGATCGGGGCTCTCTCTCGGCTGGGCATCCAGCTGTAGCAAGGGTTCTCTTTATGATGTCGTTGACTTCATTGTGTCTAGCATGCCAGCCCTTGGTTTTGGAACAATTTAGACAATGTAGACCATATTGGTCGGCTTGCGCATTGCCGCAAATACAAGTATATTCCGTGTGAATTAAGGCAGCAAGGCTCAGAGCCACTGCAGTACGGAGGGTCTTAGGGTCGAGGCGTGTTCCCATTGCCGAAATGGAAACTGTTTGGAGGAAGTCCCCAGAGTGATGTGCACTCACAGCTAGGAGACAGGCAGTCTCCCTGTGTGATGTTACAGCCCTATGCATGTTGGCAAGCATCTTTTCAGTGATGGGGCCATCCCAGCTTGACTGTTTGTAGGCCAGTTCTGCATTAGGTTTTGGTGCTGGAGCAGCAAGAGTCTCCCATTCAGTGATGGCAATGGCATAGCTAGGGTCCTGTATTCCTGCTGAATCACCGAGGTTCTCTGGAAGAATTTGTTTTATTAACTCATTTGATGCTATGGAAGAAGATAGAAAAGCTGGTAGGGCAATCTGGGAGGATTTGTGTACTTCCAGCCCCCCAAGCCTGACTGGAAGTGAGGCTTGCAACCACTGTCCATCTTCGAGGGAAAGATTCAACACACTCTCTAGCATGGTCTTGAGGAGAGAGTCATATTCCTTGAGTTTCGGACTGCTGAAGGCTGGGGATCATCTCAGGAAGTAGGTAAGTTTTGGGATTGACAGGCACCTGGTGAGTAGGTAGAAGGCATCATGTGTATCAATGTCTTTCATCCTGCCTTCCATCGTCCTGAGGTCTGAGATTTTTTTTCTAGGACTAGGTTGATGGCATTGGGCCCAAGAGGAGCACCAAGGAGAGTGCTGTTGGCAGGATCAGTGGCTCGTGCCCCTGGTAAAACAGCACTAATGTTCTGGATCATCTGTCGATTGGTAGAAACTATTTCACATTTGATGGGGTTTAAAGATAGGTCCAGGCTCTCTCCCTTGTCTTTAATTTTCCTGATATCCTCTAGGAGAGATTCTGTAGTGCCAGATAGGGTACCATCATCAAAGAACCAGATATTGAGCTCGCTGGAGAGCTCTTCTGTGACTTCCTTGATGACCAGACAGAATAGAAAGGGGGCGAGAGGGACCCCTGTTCCACACCCTCACACGAGTCAATTTCATGGTCCCCAAACAATAGTTTAGAAGCCACACTATAACACGATTCTATGAAGGGATATAGGGAAGGAAAGTGTCTAGAAACTGCTTGGAGAGCAGCATCCCTTCTGACTGAGTTGAAAGCATTGGCAAAGTCCGGCGAACACAGGTGTATTTGTGGCAGTGAAGCAGCAGACCGATTCGGGTACCATGGTCTCGTGTGTCGTAAATCCGAGGGAAAGATTGCAAAACATGAAGAGGTTAATAACATTATCAAGAGGAGCCTCACAACAGCCGGATGCCCAGCAGTAAGGGAGCCACCCCAACTATGCAGATCTGATGGCAGCCAAAAGCGTCCAGATGGTATCACTCTTCAAGCCTGGACAGACAGCAAGCAGGTGGTGTGGGACTACACATGTGCATCTACCTTGGCTGATACCTGTCTCCAATACACCAGGGAGGAAGGAGGGGCAGCTGCCACATTCAGGGAGTCCCAAAAATCGAGAAGTAAAGTACAGTTGCCAGAGGTCTCTATAGTATGGACTTAGGAACTACTGGCGTAGTGAAGAATTGGTGGTAATGACTGTTTCTCAAATGGTGAATACGCCGGCCTCCCACTCAGCCTTGAATCCGAAGATCCAAGAACTTGCCCATCATTATATTTGTTTCCATAGGCTCGGAGACCCTTGGCTCATGAGGAAAGAGTGCATCTAAGTTCCTCAAGGAGCTAGGCAAAAGACTCAAGAGGGTAACTAAGGATCCCAGGGCAGCTAGTTTTCTGTTCCAGCGACTCAGCGCTGCTGTTCAGAGAGGTAATGCCTGCTGTATTTTGGGCACACGCCCCAGCTCTGAGGAGCTGGATGAGATTTTCGCATTATAATCAGTGACAAACATGTAATATATATATATATATATATATATATATATATATATATATATATATATATATATATATATATATATATATATATATATATCACACACAAATACACACGATCACACACCCAAACATTCACACACACGAGTCACACCTTCTCCCGCTGTGCTCAGCTCAATTTCGTCGTCACTCTTCGTCTGTGGTTGCACCTGCGTCTATATGGTCTCGACAGTGCTTAGCCTCTAAGCCAGCCTCCAAGCAAGCCCCAAGCCAGGACGCAACACATCTCTATAGTGTTGCTGAGTTTACGTACAAACACCTTTCTGCCTCCTCTTCCCTTAAGACTGTACTGTCACCGCTGTTATCATCTCTACACTGTTTGTCAGTGTTATATCAATGTCTTTTTTAGTGTTCTATTTCATCCCATGTGTTTCATACAGCATCTAAAACTTGTATGTGATTTTGCTCAGGTTTCATTTTTTTTTCACACATGTAGACGTTATATCCAGTGGTCACATTTTTTTCCCCTTGATATCGAATTAATTTTAGTTATAAGATCTATGTGCGTACTAGTTAGGCCATGCCAGGAGGTTGTGTCAAGCTCTGCCGCTCTGATGTGATGGGTAGTGGTGCCTCGTGATGGCAAGTGATGCCTCGTGATGGCAAGTGATGCCTCGTGATGGCAAGTGATGCCTCGTGATGGGTAGTGGTGCCTCGTGATGGGAAGTGATGCCTCGTGATGGGAAGTGATGCCTCGTGATGGCAAGTGATGCCTCGTGATGGCAAGTGATGCCTCGTGATGGGTAGTGGTGCCTCGTGATGGCAAGTGATGCCTCGTGATGGGTAGTGGTGCCTCGTGATGGCAAGTGATGCCTCGTGATAGCAAGTGATGCCTCGTGATGGCAAGTGATGCCCCGTGATGGGAAGTGATGCCTCGTGATGGCAAGTGATGCCTCGTGATGGCAAGTGATGCCTCGTGATGGGTAGTGGTGCCTCGTGATGGCAAGTGATGCCTCGTGATGGCAAGTGATGCCTCGTGATGGCAAGTGATGCCTCGTGATGGCAAGTGATGCCTCGTGATGGGAAGGGATGCCTCGTGATGGGAAGGGATGCCTCGTGATGGGAAGTGGTGCCCCGTGATGGTAAGTGATGCCTCGTGATGGCAAGTGATGCCTCGTGATGGGAAGGGATGCCTCGTGATGGGAAGGGATGCCTCGTGATGGGAAGGGATGCCTCGTGATGGGAAGGGATGCCTCGTGATGGGAAGTGGTGCCCCGTGATGGTAAGTGATGCCTCGTGATGGCAAGTGATGCCTCGTGATGGTAAGTGATGCCTCGTGATGGCAAGTGATGCCTCGTGATGGGAAGTGATGCCTCGTGATGGTAAGTGATGCCTCGTGATGGCAAGTGATGCCTCGTGATGGGAAGTGATGCCTCGTGATGGGAAGGGATGCCTCGTGATGGGAAGTGATGCCTCGTGATGGTAAGTGATGCCTCGTGATGGCAAGTGATGCCTCGTGATGGTAAGTGATGCCTCGTGATGGGAAGTGATGCCTCGTGATGGCAAGTGATGCCTCGTGATGGGTAGTGGTGCCTCGTGATGGTAAGTGATGCCTCGTGATGGCAAGTGATGCCTCGTGAGGGCAAGTGATGCCTCGTGATGGGAAGGGATGCCTCGTGATGGGAAGTGATGCCTCGTGATGGGAAGTGATGCCTCGTGATGGCAAGTGATGCCTCGTGTGACAGCCATCGCTCAGGGCGGCATTTATTATCCTGTAACCATTTTCTCTGGAGTTTTGTTTCAGAAGTTTGTATATCGGTTTTGGGTCTCTTATAGTGCCTACAAGCCCTGAGTGAACCTCACTGGTGTGCCTAAACCTGAGCAGCAAGACCGCGCTGTGCACAATCTTTAAAACAGTCTGTGCAGCAGGTTATAATAATAAAAACTGGTCAACAAATAAAAAAATCGGTGGCAAAAATATTTGAAGGTATTTAGGGTATTTTGGGATTGTTGAATTCGAAAATGTTAGTAGGTTTTTCAGATTGGCTCTAGTTTGTGAGATATTGCATATCTACCCTCACCTAACAGGGGACTTAGCCATAACGTGTGTACAATAATAATATAATATCTTTATTTACTACAAGTACATGTACAAGGTATACAGGTCTAGCTGACATCAATGACATACTACTATATAGAAAGACCCTTGTTATGCAGAGCATTTTGGGCAAATTAGGTCAGTTTTGTCCCAGGATGCGACCCACACCAGTCGACTAACACCAAGATACCCATTATTTCTGATGGGTGAACATAGACAACCGGTGTAAGGAAACACGTCCGATGTTTCCACCCCTTCGCCGGGAATCGAACCCGGATCCTCACCGTGTGAAGTGAGTGCGTTTGCCACCACGCAAAACATACAGTTTTAAACCATACCACGGGTGGGGTTAGAACCCGCAGTCAGAGTCATAAAACTGCAGACCGACGCGCTAGCCACTGCGCCAGCTGGCGGGTTCTAACTCCGTCCGTGGTATGGTTTGTTTGCAATCGTGTCATTACGATTTCGTGAGTCAGACAGTTTTAATAAAGATTAAAATTTTATTTCTTAATGATTTAATATTTAACGAAAGGAGTTGTATCAACAATGACCACATGACAATATTGTAACCTTTATTTTATTATTTCTTCCAGATAAATATGAGTTCTTCACGAAGTCTCCTTAAACAATCCCAATGCATTTTCCTACATTACGACGAATACTCTTTGCAAAGTCAAAGAAAAAACATCAAATATTTTGTAAAAAACAAATTTATCTTGGAGTACCTCTTTGAGAACGAGACAAGTCTTGGGCTCCCCATATGGTTGCATAACCTATGTAGAATGCTTACGACAGTGGAAAAATAGGCAAAGGAAAAAATTAAAATTGGGTGTGCCTATGGTGAGGAGAGAACCGAAAAAAACACCACGACGATTGTTATTTCTGCATAGTGAATGTGAAAGGTTTCAGTCGATACAAGAAAGTTAAGTGAAAATATCCTGATTTGGAGACAGGAAGTAGACCTGTGCCACACAGTGAAGACGTTACCATACCAGTGTTTACAACACCGCCTGACCTTCCCTTGTCAGATGTTGAAGAAACTCAGTGTTTAGGATGTGACACAGGTGATAGCAGTGGAAGTGAATATGAAGTAAACATTGCAACACCCCAGCAGTTCTCCCAGGAAAGAACTCAATGATCTGAAATGTGACCTCAGTCCGTCAGAACAAGCATCTGAACTTTTAACATTCAGACTAAAAAAAAAAAAATGTACAACAAGAAGTTGAAATAACAGCTTATTGGACAAGAAAAATTGAATTCCTTGCTTCAGCCAAGATGAAGAACTTGTGTACTGCAGTAACATCACTGGACTTCTTCGAATGGGTCTTGAATATCGACCATGAGATTGACGACTGTTTATAGACAGCTCCATTAGAAGCTTGAAATGTGTCTTATTGCACAATGATAACCAATATGCATCTCGTCCAATTGCTTACTCAACAAAACGTAAAGAAGTATTCGAGAATATCAAAATGATATCACAGAAGTTTTGTTATCATGATCACAAGATGTATATTTGTGTTGATCTGAAGATGGTAAATTTCTTGCTTGGGCAACAGAGTGGATATACAAAGTACTCTTGTTTCATCTGTTTGTGGGACAGCAGGGCGAAGGCAGATCATTGGACAAAAGTGACATGACCTTCAAGAGAAAACATGATTGTGGGTGAAGCAAACGTCATTATTCTGCCACCAAGCAATATTAAGGGCTAATGAAACGCTTCGTTAAGGACTTGAACAAAGATGACAATTGCTTCAAATACATATGTAGATGGTTCCCTGGACTAAGTATGGAAAAAAATGAAAGCTGGAATCTTTAATGGTCCTCAAATTAGAAAGCTTATCAAGGATTCTAATTTCACAAAATTCATGAATGTTGTTGAAGTTTGTGCATGGTGCAGTTATGTGTCATTTGTCAAGAACTTCTTGGGTAACCACAAAGCAGACAATTACGAACAACTGGTACAAAACATGTTGATAAGCTTTAAGAATTTAGGTACTAATATGAGCATAAAGGTCTACTTTCTCCACAGCCACCTAGACAGATATCCACATAATCTTGGTGAGATGAGTGAGGAACAAGGGAAGAGGTTCCATCAAGCTACAAAGGTGATGGAGGAAAGGTATCAAGGAAGATGGGACACACACATGATGGCAGACTATTGTTGGAGCATCCAAAGGGACTGCTGCAGTGGTCGGAGAAGTGGCAGATGCAGTTTAATATAGACAAATGCAAAGTTCTAAATGCTGGACAGGAAAATAACCATGCCATATATAAACTAAATAATGTAGATCATATTATTACAGATTGCGAAAAGGATTTAGAAGTTCTGGTTAGCAATAATCTGAAACCAAGACAACAGTGCATAAGTGTTCGCAATATAGCTAGCAGAATCCTTGGCTTCATATCAAGAAGTATAAATAATAGAAGTCCTCAGGTTGTTTTTCAACTCTATATATCTTTGGTTAGGCCTCATTTAGATTATGCTGCACAGTTCTGGTCACCGTATTACAGAATGGATATAAATACACTGGAAAACGTACAGAGGAGGATGACAAAGTTGATCCCATGTATCAGAAATCTTCCCTATGAGGATAGACTGAGGGCCCTGAATCTGCACTCTCTAGAAAGGCGTAGAATTAGGGGGGATATGATTGAGGTGTATAAATGGAAAACAGGAATTAATAGAGGGATGTAAATAACGTGCTAAAAATATCTAGCCTAGACACCTGAGTGAAAACCGAGAGAAAATAATTATTAAAGATAGAGCACATTTCATTCTCTTTGTCAGTAAGATACCCATCATTATTTTTAAGAGGACCTATCTTATCTCTAACTTTTGTTCTATACTCGCAGCAATGGATTTAAGTTGGAAAAATTCAGATTCAGGATGGATAGAGGAAAGCACTGGTTTGGTAATAGAGTTGTGGATGAGTGGAACAAACTCCCGAGTACCGTCATAGAAGCTAAGACGTTGTGTAGTTTTAAAAATAGGTTAGATAAATACATGAGTGGATGTGGGTGGGTGTGAGTTGGACCTGACTAGCTTGTGCTACTAAGTCTTAAGTGAATGTGACTGACCTAACTAGGATAAGACATTGGCTTAGGCCGGTGGGATAATTGGATCTGCCTCGCATGGGACAGTAGGTCTGCTGAAAATCATTCATCGTTTTCGTTAGCAGTAATCAGTAGTTCCTGAATTTTCTTACTATGTTAACCTGTTATTATATAGAATAAAATACTAGTATGTATTACATGATTTGATTTTTGCATGATCTAAAAATTTATTTCAGTGCTATGTGTAAGTTAGCCACATCTGATCAATATATTTTTCACATCTTTTATGTTTTTCAGCGGGATACTAATTATTTAAAAAATTAGAGACAAGCAGAGCCGCTGACATTCGGAATCAGCACCACAAATTTACCCAGAAATCGGCGTAATATCACTGACCATAAAATAGGCATTGACCATTGTAATCTTTATTTCTACAAGTACATGTACAACGTGTATGGAACTAGCTGACATCATTGGCATAATATATGAAAAGTCTCTTATTATGCAGAGCATTTCGGGCAAATTAGGTTAATTTTCTCCCCAGGATGCGACCCACATCAGTCGGCTAACACCCAGGAACCTATTTTACTGCTAAGTGAACATTGTCACCACCCGTACCGGGGATCGTACTACGGACCTCAGTGTGTGAGCTGAGTGCGCTACCAACTGAAGTATGGGATGGGACCCCAGGAGTACCTCAGCTAATCTGTGTACACCCTGAACACTACACTACACTTTACGTTTACCCAAGTGTTCATGACTTTCCATTTCCTAATACGGTGACTTTGTTGGCAATTATTTGTGCTTCAAAAGTGACGTCATATGCTATGAATCAGGTGTTAGTTAATTACACCCTGTGGGTGGTGTTAGTTTAACACACCCAGTGAGTGGTGTTAGTTTAACACACCCAGTAAGTGGTGTTAGTTTAACACACCCAGTGAGTGGTGTTAGTTTAACACACCCAGTGAGTGGTGTTAGCTTATCACACTCTGTCAGTGGTGTTAGTTTAACACACCCAGTGAGTGGTGTTAGTTTATCACACCCAGTGAATGGTGTTAGTTTAACACACCCAGTGAGTGGTGTTAGTTTATCACACCCAGCGAATGGTGTTAGTTTAACACACCCAGTGAGTGGTGTTAGTTTATCACACCCAGTGAGTGGTGTTAGTTTAACACACCCAGTGAGTGGTGTTAGCTTATCACACCCTGTCAGTGGTGTTAGTTTAACACACCCAGTGAGTGGTGTTAGTTTATCACACCCAGTGAATGGTGTTAGTTTAACACACCCAGTGAGTGGTGTTAGTTTATCACACCCAGTGAGTGGTGTTAGTTTAACACACCCAGTGAGTGGTGTTAGTTTAACACACCCAGTGAGTGGTGTTAGCTTATCACACCCTGTCAGTGGTGTTAGTTTAACACACCCAGTGAGTGGTGTTAGTTTAACACACCCAGTGAGTGGTGTTAGCTTATCACACCCTGTCAGTGGTGTTAGTTTAACACACCCAGTGAGTGGTGTTAGTTTATCACACCCAGTGAATGGTGTTAGTTTAACACACCCAGTGAGTGGTGTTAGTTTATCACACCCAGTGAGTGGTGTTAGTTTAACACACCCAGTGAGTGGTGTTAGTTTATCACACCCAGTGAGTGGTGTTAGTTTAACACACCCAGTGAGTGGTGTTAGTTTAACACACCCAGTGAGTGGTGTTAGCTTATCACACCCTGTCAGTGGTGTTAGTTTAACACACCCAGTAAGTGGTGTTAGTTTATCACACCCAGTGAGTGGTGTTAGTTTAACACACCCAGTGAGTGGTGTTAGTTTATCACACCCAGTGAGTGGTGTTAGTTTAACACACCCAGTGAGTGGTGTTAGTTTAACACACCCAGTGAGTGGTGTTAGTTTAACACACCCTGTGAGCCTTAATGAAGGTACGTCTAGTATATGTCTGACTGGGAAAAAGTAAAATAAATATTCGTTTTTTTTTATTATCTGTAAAATTCAACTGAAATGAGCAGAATTTTAGTATATCTTTATTATTTGATTTTTAAATAAAATTGTTGGAAAATTTAGTTTGTCGATGACAATTTTGGGGAGTTCTCAATGACTATGAAGATATGGACTAAAATATATGCAACCAAAATCAATATACACGGTTACAGGACGCGTTGTGACCTGTATAGGAACAATTAGGCCCATACTCCACTCAGGTGCCAAAACTGACTTTTTTCACAACTTTCTTTCAACTTTCTTTCTTACTTCTGTTTCTTTACTGATTTTTTTTCCATATAATTCAAAACTCATTTCATTATACAACTGAGACTGATTTCAGGATTTAATTTTTTATTTTCCATGCTGTCCTTTGTTTCGTTTTCAAAATTTCCAGTTTTTAAATGCAAAACATTAATTGCTCGTAGACACATAGATGGCAACATCCTCCGCTCACACACTGAGGGTTTAGGGTTCGATTCCGGCACGAGTGAAACCCCTGGGCATGATTCCTTAAACCTGTTTCTCCTGTTCATCTGAATAACCAGCGGATATATACTATGTCATTGATATCAGTTACGTAGTTCTGTTATAGTTGTTTCATGTACTTGTAGAAATGAAGACTATTATTATTTTTTGCTGTTGTTTCTGTTTGTTTCTGCTGTTTTCGGTTATAGTGTTTTGTTGATATTGTTGTTTTTGTCGTCGTTGTTGTTGTTGCCGTTATCATCATCACAAAGGTGGAACACTTTTGCAAATGTCCGTTTTCCTAACTGATGAAAAACTGTTGTCAAATAAATAATAAAAGGCTTTTAATACAGTATTGTCTATAACAACAGTGGTGTCTACTGTTACATAAGGGTCTATTTCTGCAGTGTCTACTATAACAGTCTATAGCGGAATCTATTTTTACAAAAGTATTTTCAAAGTAATGTCTACTACAACAACTTTCTCCCATAGTAAAGTCTATCACTACAGAAGTCTACATTAGCAGTGTCTACTGTTACTATTAGATCAGAGTCTAAAATATCAGTTTCTACTACCACAGCATGGTCTAATAGTAATGAAGGGTCTAGAACAGCAGAGTCTACTACAGCAGAGTCTACTACAGCAGAGTCTACTACAGCAGAGTCTACTACAACAGAGTCTACTACAGCAGAGTCTACTGCAGCAGAGTCTACTGCAGCAGAGTCTACTGCAGCAGTGTCTACTGCAGCAGAGTCTACTGCAGCAGAGTCTACTGCAGCAGAGTCTACTGCAGCAGAGTCTACTGCAGCAGTGTCTACTGCAGCAGAGTCTACTGCAGCAGAGTCTACTGCAGCAGAGTCTACTGCAGCAGAGTCTACTGCAGCAGAGTCTACTGCAGAAGAGTCTACTGCAGCAGAGTCCACTACAGCAGAGTCTACTGCAGCAGAGTCTACTACAGAAGAGTCTACTACAGCAGAGTCTATTGCAGCAGAGTCTACTACAGCAGTCTTCTACAAGTCTGTTAATGCATCAAAGTCTTCTACTATAGCAAGGGTTACTACAAAAGATTCTGCTACCACATCAGGATTTACTGCTACAGTGTAGTCCACCAGAGCTGAGTCCTCTACTGCAGAAGAGTTTACAAGAGCATATTTTACTTCTTATAAAGACTACAACTACGGCTAGTGCTACTTCTACAGCAGGTTCTACTAACACAATAGCACAGTCTACTGTGACACTAGACTTTAATACAAGAAATGAGTAAATTACCACAACAATGTCTTCTTCCACACCAGAGGCTGCTACAACAACAGAGATAACTGACAGAACAGAGTATACTACTACATAAGAGTCTTCTACAACATCCGAGTTTACAACCAGATCGATGTCTACCTCTACAATAGAGTGCATCACTGTGCACCAACAGACTGTATCTGCTGCCACAGAGTAGTTTGTTTCCACACAAGCGTCATCTGTCACTACAGAATCTACGGTCACTACAGTCTACTACTAAAGTCTTCTAACATAGCAAAGTCTAATTCAGCAGCAGAATATACTCTCACAGTAGAGTTGAATCCACGTCAGAAAACATCTACCACTTCAAAGTCTATTAATCCAGCAGAGTTTATTAACAGTGAACGGTGTACTACAACATCGGACTCTTCTATCACAACAGTGTCACTGCAACCACAGGAAAATCTAATATCCAACCACAGTTTACTATCACTGTAGAGAGAACCAAAACTTTAGTCTACATATCCGTAGTATCAACTATAATAACAGTGTCAACTACTGCAGAAATGTCTGCTATCATTTTAACTCAATTAACAACCACAACGAAGGCAATGACCACTATAAAGTCTGCTATCTGGGCCACTCAGTGGGTAAGAGTGTCATTCAACTCAGCCCTTAATCAGTGTTTTATGAATTTGTCTGACGAGGCGACGACCAGCTCCGTCCCAGACCATCAGTCTCCCAAAGGTTACTGTGGTTCTTTGTTGGATGGTAGTCACTGTGGTGCTTCTTTGGATGGAAGCCACTGTGGAGAGTCGTAAGAAAGAAACTTTGCATCTTGGAGGTTTTATGATGTCGAGGTGATATACGGAGGCTGGAGAATGTGTAAAAAGAGAGGTTAAGAGTGTGGCGAGGGAATGTAAAAGAAGAGCAAATGAAAGAATGGGTGAGGTTTTATCAACAAGTTATACTTAGGATAAGGAAAACTTTGAAGTGGGATTAATAAGCTGAGAAAGACTGGGGAACAATGATTTTGACAATATAAAATGAAGAGTGGAGCTATGAGATGGTGCCGTGAAGGTGTCAGGAAGATGGAGGGAATATTTTGAGGAGTTGGTAAATGTTGATGAAGAGAGCGAGGCCCTGATTTCATGCACTGGACAAGGAGGTATAACATTTTTTAGGAGTGAGGAAGAGCAAAATGCTAGTATGGGCAAATTGCTTGAAGCAGTGGTAGAATAAAAGGGGGTGAAAGCAACTGAAATAGATCAAGGCCTAAATGTTAAAGGCATGCTGGGAATATAGTTTTGAAATGGTTAATGCTGTTGTTCAAAATATGCTTGAAATTGTAGAAGTTACCACGTGTTTCGCAGAGAGGGAAAGTGGATAAAGAAAGCGTAAGAATGAAAAAGGAATAAGCCTGTTGAGTGAACGAGGTGCGGTGGTAGAGATGTTATTGAAGGAAGTAAGAGTAGGACAAAGAACAAGTTTGAAGAAGGGCAGAGGATGTGTAGATCAAGTGTTTACACTGAAGTACACAAGTGAACAATACCAAGATAAAGGATAAGAAGTTCTCATTGCAATTTTTTATTAAGAAAAGGCATTCGATAATGTAGACAAGTGTAAAGAATAGATGGTATATTTTACTTAAAGCTGTGGATACTGAGGATGTGAACATTATGCAGAAAATTAATTTTTCGGAGATTAGAAGGTCGTGAGGGGTTATCAAAAGTATCATTAAGGGGACTGAAGCGATTTCGATATTTACAAAGGATAGATAAAATAGGATGATTATGAGGTTTTATACATCTAAATTGCAGGGGAGGGGGTAGGGGACGTCCATGGAATGGTTGGAAGGAGGGAAGAGGAAGGTTTTGTGTGTAATAGGCTTCAGCATCCATTTGGTGTGAGTGACCGTGTTAGGAGTGGAGGCAAGAAGTTTCCATGAGTTGATATCCTGTTGGAGTGTGAACTAAGTAACATTTATTATAAATTCAGGAAACCAATTAATCGGACTTGAGACCTGAAGGCGTTAAGTACAGTGCCTTTGTTCTAAAGGATGGATGGGGATGTTGCAGTTTGGAGAATCATCTGAAATGTAATGTCTGTACACCTCTAGCAAGACACCGATGGAAGAAATGATCGTAAAAGTTTTCTCTTTATTTGGCTTACCCTATCCCAGTGAATAACGGTGAGTGAATTTTATATGCATACATACATGTATATATATATATATATATATATATATATATATATATATATATATATATATATATATATATATATATATATATATATATATATATATATATTATATATATATATATATATATATAATGTATGTTCGTGTGTGTTCTCACCTAGTTGTAGTTGCAGGGGTCGAGTCATAGTATGTGTGTCGTGCCGAATAGGTAAAAACTGGTCAATTAGAAAGAATAACAATAATATATATATATATATATATATATATATATATATATATATATATATATATATATATGTCTGGTAAGATATATTTTTTCAACATGAAGTTTTACAGGTCTTATTGCAAGAGCACAAGGCCAGAAACATATATCAAAGGATAACAATAAAAAAATATCTGTCAGCTGAAGCTTCGACAAAGGTTATCAGGAAACAGAATCAATATAGCTGAGACATGTGAAGCTCCTGAGAGCGCTGAGAATTTTTATTGCTCTCGCAGATGACAGGGTGGATATAAAAATAAAGGCTTGCAACTGTACTGTACACAGAATTTAGTTTTCTTCTAAAATATGTTATATACATACTATTATATTTATGTACTTCATGTTAACACCTGTGGTCTCCTACCGAGACAGCATGTTTGAAGTGTCATGAAGTGTGCTGAGATGAGACAACGAGTGAGCCTACTAACTTCAAAAACCCTCACATATCCTTTTGAGAGCAGATACTATAAATACCACCCCCAAGACTCAGGTCAAACTAATCTGTTCTTCTAAATCCCATCATAAATGCACTCTCGCTCACACTCCAACAGCATGTCAAGTCATATAAATCCACCTGTTTTCACTTACTCCGATCTACATGTTAAGGAATTAAAAATAAACTAATCTACTGTCAGAATTTAATATTGCATTATGTTGCATGAAAATAAGTTAAGGATTCGCCCCTTGACTGATGTTTTGATCAACAAAATCTATGTATATTCAAACAACAGCTAACAGATAATACACACGTATGCCTACATATTCTATTTCTCGTGTGAAGAATAAAATATTAAACATCCAACTTACGTAGATCACAAGATATATAAAATAAGATATATTTTCATGACTCAACAAAACCCACAGATTATCAGTTCACATGCTTATACGTGGTACCCCGGATTTCG
This sequence comes from Cherax destructor, assembly GCA_009830355.1. Lineage (NCBI taxonomy): Eukaryota > Metazoa > Arthropoda > Malacostraca > Decapoda > Parastacidae > Cherax > Cherax destructor. The sequence continues at coordinate 38,429 of WNWK01008259.1, read as the reverse complement.
TAAATAATTCATTCCCGAATGCTGTTCGAGTGCCGTTACCGAACGAATTTGTTCCCATAAGGACAAATGTAAATTAGATTAGTCCGTTTCAGACCCCAAAAATACACTTACAAAAGCGCTTATAAAAATACACTTACATAATTGTTCGCGTTGAGAGCTGTACGAAATACGGGGTACCACGTACTTCTGCCATAAATTCTTTGAATAAAGCTAAAAATAGCATTCATGTGGACTTTAGTAAATGTTTGGTTCTTCTCTTTGATGAAACTTGAAATAGATTAAAGATTTTTGTTATCGAGAGAGCAATAGTGAAGCACACAGTCACAACACCATACACAGAGAAGCAGTCAACACTATATATAGTGACAGCGCGGACGGAAATGTATTATCTGCTTTACCGGTACTGCCTAGAAAAAGAGTAATACATCTGTGAACCTGGAAGAAGGTGAATTTATTATTGTTTTTTTTTAACACGCCTCCCAACAAAGCAGGGTGGCACAGTGAAGAAAAACTTTCATCATCATTCACTCCATCACTATCTTGCCAGAGATGCGCTTACTTATGTTCTTAGACTGGACAAAAGAAATTTAGAAAAAAATCCCATTTGACCAGGGCTTCAGTGGCACAACCCGCCAAGCAGAACAGAACTACAGAACTGCTCCTCAGGACCACACCAGACCTTTTACTCATTATCACATCAGACCTGGATCATTTTTAACACCGGACCAAGAAGTTAAGAACACCACAAGAGGCATCATTGAGTTTACCTCAGTCTACGCACTGGTTAGTGTATACCAGTGTATAATTTACAATAAACCTGTCAGGTGAGGTCGTTCCATCAAACTACACTAAACGTTCACAGAAGATCAGTGTAAACTTGATCGACGAGATAAATAATGAGTGTGTCAGGTAAAATTATTCTCTGCAGAAGCTGCTGTAGCGCACTGTAGGATGAAAGGCACTGTAGTACGCTGTAGAATGGAAGCCACTGTATTACACTGTAGGATGGAAGCCACTGTAGGATGGAAGCCACTGTAGTACACTGTAGGATGGAAGCCACTGTAGGATGGAAGCCACTGACGTACACTGTAGGATGGAAGCCACTGTAGTACACTGTACGATGTAAGCACCAGTAATGTTCTGTAGGATGGAAACGGCAGTAGTGTTCTGTAGGATGGAAGCAACAATAGTGTTCTGTAGGATGGAAACGACAGTAGTGTTCTGTAGGATGGAAACGACAGTAGTGTTCTGTAGGATGGAAGCAACAATAGTGTTCTGTAGGATGGAAACCACAGCAGTGTTCTGTAGCAACAAAGCACCAATAGTGTTCTGTAGGATGGAAACCACAGTAGTGTTCTGTAGGATGGAAGCAACAGTAGTTTTCTGTAGGATGGAAACCACAGTAGTGTTCTGTAGGATGGAAACCACAATAGTGTTCTGTAGGATGGAAGCAACAGTAGTGTTCTGTAGGATGGAAACCACAGTAGTGTTCTGTAGGATGGAAACCACTGTAGTGTTCTGTAGGATGGAAACCACTGTAGTTGTCTGTAGGATAGAATACACTGTATAGTTAACTAGGATGGAAGCCAATATAGTGCTCTGTAGAATGAAAATTACGGTAGACTTCTGTAGGATGGAAGAGAATATAGTGTTTTGTTGGATGGAAGACACTGTAGAATATAAGACACTGTATTACACTGTAGGATGGAAGACATTGTAGTACACTGTAGGATGGAAGTCACTGTAGTACACTGTAGGATGGAAGACATTGTAGTACACTGTAGGATGGAAGTCACTGTAGTACACTGTAGGATGGAAGACACTGTAGTATACTGTAGGATATAAAACACTTTAGTACACTCTAGGATGGAAGACACTGCAGTATACCGTAGGATATAAGACACTGTAATACAGTGTAGGATGGAAACCACTGTAGTACACTGTAGGATATAGAACACTTTAGTGCACCGTAGGATGGAAGACACTGTAGTACACTGTAGGATGGAAGCCACTGTAGTACACTGTAGGATGGAAGACACTGTAGTACACTGTAGAATAGAAGACACTGTAGTACACTGTAGGATGAAAGACACTGTAGTACACTGTAGGATGGAAGACATTGTAGTACACTGTAGGATAGAAGACACTGTAGTACACTGTAGGATGGAAGACACTGTAGTACACTGTAGGATTGAAGAAACTGTAGTACACTGTATGATGGAAGACACTAGAACACTGTAGGATGGAAGACACTGTAGTACACTGTAGGATGGAAGAAACTGTAGAACACTGTAGGATGGAAGACACTGTAGTACACTGTAGGATGGAAGACACTGTAGTACACTGTAGAATGGAAGACACTGTAGTACACTGTAGGATGAAAGACACTGTAGAACACTGTAGGATGGAAGACACTGTAGTACACTGTAGGATGGAAGACACTGTATTACACTGTAGGATGGAAAACACTGTAGTACACTGTAGGATGGAAGACATTGTAGTACACTGTATTATGGAAGACACTGTAGTACACTGTAGAATGGAAGACACTGCAGTACACTGTAGGATGAAAGACACTGTAGTACACTGTAGGATGGAAGACACAAATACTTTGAAGATTATATTATTTCGTTGGTAAGCGCCCCCTCGGGAGCAAGGGTCTCTCAACGGGGGTCACGCCCTCTGGGTTATGTCGTCTGGGTCACGTCATAGGGGTCTCGTCGTGGGGGTCACGTCGTGGGGGTCACGTCATAGGGGTCTCGTCGTGGGGGTCACGTTGTGGGGGTCACGTCGTGGGGATCACGTCGTGGGGCTAACGCTGTACTTCTCGTTGGGTGTGCGGGCGGGAGGAAGGAGGAATGGGCGTGCGGGCGAGCGTGTGGGTAAACGGGCGTGCGGGCGAGCGTGTGGGTAAACGGGCGTGCGGGCGAGCGTGTGGGAAAACGGGCGGATAGACGGTCAGGTAGACGGGTAGATAGTCGAACGGATGGACAAGAGAGTAGATGGGTGATTAGACGAGTGAGTACATGGGTGAGTGGACCAGCAGGTAGACGTGTGGGTAGACGAGCGGGTAGACGGGTGGGTAGGCTTTCTCGTGTACGTATATATGCTTTTGATTTTAAGGAAAATTGTGAGATAAAATACAAACTCATCATCTGGCAAGTGGTGAATGTTGCGTCACTAAAGCAACATAATATTGCGTTAACATTCCCTATTAAACCTTCGCAACATAATATTGGGTTAACCTTCCCTATTAAACCTTCGCAACATAATATTGGGTTAACTTTCCCTATTAAACCTTCGCAACATAATATTTCGTTAACCTTCCCTATTAAACCTTCGCAACATAATATTGGGTTAACCTTCCCTATTAAACCTTCGCAACATAATATTGGGTTAACCTTCCCTATTAAACCTTCGCAACATAATATTGGGTTAACCTTCCCTATTAAACCTTCGCAACATAATATTGGGTTAACCTTCCTATTAAACCTTCGCAACATAATATTGGGTTAACCTTCCCTATTAAACCTTCGCAACATAATATTGGGTTAACCTTCCCTATTAAACCTTCGCAACATAATATTGGGTTAACCTTCCCTATTAAACCTTCGCAACATAATATTGGGTTAACCTTCCCTATTAAACCTTCGCAACATAATATTGGGTTAACCTTCCCTATTAAACCTTCGCAACATAATATTGGGTTAACCTTCCCTATTAAACCTTCGCAACATAATATTGGGTTAACCTTCCCTATTAAACCTTCGTTATAAAAACATTGTTTTCTTGATTCAGTTCTTAAAAATGTTTGTTTACAGTCACTCTAATCTGTTTGGTCTCGTAGTTATTTGGATCTCGCTGTTTCCCTGCATTATCTAGCCCTTTTCTCTACCACAAAATTCTCTCTCCTCCCCGCCTCCCCAGCCTTCTCTCTCCTCCCCGTTTTCCCCAGCCTTCTCTTTCCTCCCCGCCTCCCCCAGCCTTCTCTATCCTCCCCGCCTCCCCCAGCCTTCTCTCTCTTCCCCGCCTTCCCCAGCCTTCTCTCTCCTCCTCGCCTCCCCAGCCTTCTCTCTCTCCCCGCCTCCACCAGCCTTCTCTCTCCTCCCCGCCTCCCCAGCCTTCTCTATCTTCCCCGCCTTTCCCAGCCTTCTCTATCCTTCTAGCCTCCCCAGCCTTCTATTTCCTCCCCGCCTCCCCAGCCTTCTCTCTCCTCGCTTCCCCAGCCTTCTCTTTCCTCCCCGCCTCCCCAGCCTTTCTCTCTCCTCGCCTTCCCCAGCCTTCTGTCTCCTCCCGCCTCCCCAGCCTTCTCTCTTTTCCTCGCTTTCCCAGCCTTCTCTTCCTCCTCGCCTTCCCCAGCCTTCTCTCTCCTCCCCGCCTACCCCATCCTTCTCTCTCCTCCCCGCCTCTTCCAGCCTTCTCTCCTCCTCGCCTTCCCCAGCCTTCTCTCTCCTCCCCGCCTACCCCATCCTTCTCTCTCCCTCGCCTACCCAGCCTTCTCTCTCCTCCCCGCCTCTTCCAGCCTTCTCTCTCCTCACCGCTTCTTCCAGCCTTCTCTCTCCTCCCCGCCTACCCCAGCCTTCTCTCTCCTCCCCGCCTCTTCCAGCCTTCTCTCTCCTCCCCGCCTACCCCATCCTTCTCTCTCCTCCCCGCCTTCCCCAGCCTTCTCTCTCCTCCTCGCCTTCCCCAGCCTTCTCTCTCCTCCTCGCCTTCCCCAGCCTTCTCTCTCCTCCTCGCCTTCCCCAGCCTTCTCTCTCCTCCTCGCCTTCCAGCCTTCTCTCTCCTCCCCGCCTTCCCCAGCCTTCTCTCTCCTCCCCGCCTCTTCCAGCCTTCTCTCTCCTCCCGCCTACCCCATCCTTCTCTCCTCCTCCCCGCCTTCCCTCAGCCTTCTCTCTCTCCTCGCCTTCCCCAGCCTTCTCTCTCCTCCTCGCCTTCCCCAGCCTTCTCTCTCCTCCTCGCCTTCCCCAGCCTTCTTTCTCCTCCTCGCCTTCCCCAGCCTTCTCTCTCCTCCTCGCCTTCCCCAGCCTTCTCTCTCCTCCTCGCCTTCCCCAGCCTTCTCTTTCCTCCTCGCCTTCCCCAGCCTTCTCTCCTCCTCGCCTTCCCCAGCCTTCTCTCTCCTCCTCGCCTTCCCCAGCCTTCTCTCTCCTCCTCGCCTTCCCCAGCCTTCTCTCTCCTCCTCGCCTTCCCCAGCCTTCTCTCTCCTCCCCGCCTTCCCCAGCCTTCTCTCTCCTCCCCGCCTACCCCAGCCTTCTCTCTCCTCCCCGCCTTCCCCATCCTTCTCTCTCCTCCTCGCCTTCCCCAGTCCTCTCTCTCTTCTCTCTCTCGCCTTCCCCAGCCTTCTCTCTCCTCCTCGCCTTCCCCAGCCTTCTCTCTCCTCCTCCGCCTTCCCCAGCCTTCTCTCTCCTCTCCTTCCCAGCCTTCTCTCTCTCCTGCCTTCCCCAGCCTTCTCTCTCTCCCGCCTACCCCATCCTTCTCTCTCCTCCCCGCCTCTTCCAGCCTTCTCTCCTCCTCGCCTTCCCCAGCCTTCTGGGACTCTTGGCATGCGGATCCCACATAAAAACGGATGTCCAGTCTACCGAGGCTGTTGTCTATGAGCATTCACCTGTCACTGACTTCCTGAGTGCGCCACACCTGATACTTCCATGTAAAGAGGAAACTAGTTTCCTGCTAACACTTCACTCTTTCACTATCTCTCTATCTTCTCTCATCTCTCTACTTCTCATTATATAAACTATTTCTCTAACTTTCTTTATTTATAACTAATTACTTTATTATTATATATATACTCATTTTTACTTTTATTTTATACATTACATATAATCAATAATATACTCTCTCTCTCTTCTTTTCTCTCTCTCTCTCTCTCTCTCTCTCTCTCTCTCTCTCTCTCTCTCTCTCTCTCTCTCTCTCTCTCTCTCTAACTTTATTTATAAGCTAAGAGCTGTTATCTAAATATACTCATTTTTAAGGCTTTTTATTGTTATGAGACATACGAATAGGGATCAGGATAAAGTTATAGCCATATGTGCCCCAACTATTTCATTTGGTCATCTGATATTATTTCGCTTATATCGCTGTGCTCTACGAATTTGTTTGAAGAATGAGACACTTATGCAACATATGGGAATCTTTATTGAGGTAATGTTTTGCCACAATGGCTTGATCAGTCCTAAACAAAGAACGGGGTGAAGAAAGGAGGAGTTTGAGGTAATCAGTTCTTCAGCCTGGAATCGGTATGTTTAGTCCATCAGTCTTGGAGAAAGTACAGCATATGACCGGAAAAGTGGCTTATAAACCATACCACGGGTGGTGTTCAAACCCGCGGTCAGAGAGTCTCAAAACTCTAGACCGTCGCGTAAGCCACTAGGCCAGCTAGCTTCAATAAGATTCATCCAACTATGTATATTTCTACACCATAGGAAGGTTAGCATAGGCACCATTGTGTCCACAAATGCTGGCCCAGTGGCTTACGCGACGGTCTAGAGTTTTGAGACTCTCTGACCGCGGGTTCGAACCCCACCCGTGGTATGGTTTGTTTGCAATCGTGTCATTACGATTTCGTGAGTCATGTGGACGGCTTTGAGGGGGACTTGAGCTAGAGTTCGTCACGGCCATGCTAGCGGGAGATTCGTCTGTAAAAACTTGCAAATGTGGACACAGTGGTGCCTATGCTAACCTTCCTATGGTGTAGAAATATACCTAGTTGGATGAATCTTATTGAAGCTAGCTGGCCCAGTGGCTTACGCGACGGTCTGGAGTTTTGAGACTCTCTGACCGCGGGTTCGAACCCCACCCGTGGTATGGTTTGTTTGCAATCGTGTCATTACGATTTCGTGAGTCAAGTGGCTTATATACTGTAGTCTGGTGAGTGGAAGTAGGAGGAGGCGGAGTCACAGTGGGACCATCCACTAGAGTAAGTAGGTCTTCGTCCAAAGGTTGGACAAGAATTCCTTGTATCAAGTTCCCATGATGTTGCAGTTTCTGACAGATGTGATAAATGGTTTTGAAAACCGACATGTTGAAGATTGAGACACTTATGCAATATATGGGAATCTTCATTGAGAAAACGTGTCGCCACAGTGGTTTCATCTGTCTAATACTTTCTTCAGTATTGATGGAATGAAAACATCGATTCCAGGCTGAGGGACTAATTACCTCAAAGTCCTCATCTCTTTACACAGTTCTTCTTTGTATTTGACTGATGAAGCTAATGTGGCGAATCGTTTCCTCAACTTGTCGATTTTCTAAACCATTTATCACAAAAAAAATTCAGACTCGAATCATCCAAAGAATAAATGATCTCAGATGAAGTGATGTTCTTGAGAAGGTTACAACCAAAGTGTAGTTCCTGTTTGCTGCCCGTCTTGTTGTGTAATAGCTCACATCTTACTGCGGAGCGGAGCCAAGTGCGGCATTTTGACAATATTGGTCATGTACATAACAGTAAGGCCACCCACATCCATGCGGTGTTGAAGGCTCTGGTGAAATGTCAGATATGTACAAGCGAAAGACGAGTCGTCTTGCTCTGTCCCCTAATATGTCAAGAAGTCGCAGATGAAACGAGGGGTCAGGATATCCAAGAAAGTGGAGCATATTCTAGGTGTGAGCGTACTTGTGCCTAGTACAGAATCTTGCAACTTCTACTGAAGAGCAAATGCGAGATACTTCTGAGTGCTGAAAGTTTCCTGGTCGCTTTGTTTACAAGATTTCCAAAGTTGTTCGTTACAGTCAGTTTGGAGTTTAATTTTACCCCAAGGATATCAACCTCATCCCCGGGTACCAATACTTTCTCATTCATTCTTACGACTGCTGCAGCATTACCATCATGGTGCCTCCCCGGGTACCAACACTTTCTCATTCTTACGACTGCTCCAGCATTACCATCATGGTGATGCCCCGGGTACCAACACTTTCTCATTCATTCTTACGACTGCTTCAGCATTACCATCATGGTGCCTAGAGACCATCATCATTTGTGGTTTCTCAGGAGCAAATGTAATCTGCCATCATTGTCCCCATATTTGGTCGACAGCACCAGCAATGTCGAGTGCTACTACACTGCTGATCTTGGATTCATCTAGTGACCGGTGTCATATAGTGTGGAGATTTAACAGCAGATCAGCAGCAGAGTGACATTTTCTGAAGCCATATTAATTAACGGTCACAAAGAAGCTAGTGGTAGTCCCAAAACGCTGTCATCTTCCGGGCGATTATTGTCTCAAGAATCTTGCCGGTAATTGACCTGAGTAACACTGGTCTGTAGTTGCTGATTTTCGCACAGCTCTTCTTTCTGTTAACAAGGTCTTCCGTTGCCTTTTTCCACAGAGAATGTCATTTACAATGTGCTAACCGGTGCTGTTAGATGCAAGTTAAGTGCTGGTCTGCACTTCCTCTCATCAGTCTGTTGTGGTTACCTACGATAAAATGAAGCAAATCTAATGATTTTAGAAGCTCTTTAATTCCCTTTGATAGATTATCCTAACTGCAATTACAATACAACCCAGTAGGGTAGTGTTGATTATTCGAGTCGAGTCTCTGAGACACCTCTAAATCTTCCTGGTGTGGCACCAGGCTCCTGGATGGTACATATATCACAGGTTTCTCCTTCTCTCTCTCTCTCTCTCTCTCTCTCTCTCTCTCTCTCTCTCTCTCTCTCTCTCTCTCTCTCTCTCTCTCTTCTCTCTCTCTATCTCTCTCTCTTCTCTCTCTCTCTCTCTCTCTCTCTCTCTCTCTCTCTCTTTACACAGGGTTTGACAAAGTTAGGTTAGGGATACCTAATTTTATTGACAAGCTATTTACAAGCTAAGAGCTGGTACCTACATCTTATAGACACCCGTCAACATTTTGGGGGGATTTATTTATCAGAAATTTTTTAACTGTGTCAAGATTTTCAAATACAAGTTTGATATTAAAATTCTTAAGCAGAGATGGTATATCAACCAAGTTTTCATGGTAAGGGAGAACAAACATATTTTTAGTTGAAGGGACAACCAACCTAATTCAAATAAAAGTATGATGAAAACTTAATTGACATGCCTTCTCTACTTAAGAATTTTAATATCAAAGTTGTATTTAAAAATCTTGACACAGTTAAAAAAATTGATAAAAAATTCCTCTCAAAATGCTGACGGATGTGTCTATAAGATTCCTTGTCAAATATGTGATAAAGTTTATTACGGTCAAACTGGTAAAAGTGTTGAACTTAGGTGGTTGCAGTGGGCCACCAGGCTATTGCTCCTGGTGGCCCACTGACCACTATTCCTAAATACTTTGGAATTTGCACATTTGTATATGCATACGAGTACGTGCACAAGTATGCATGTGTATGTATGTGCAGACATATACTTGAGATTATATATATATGTGCTCATGTATGAATGTGCATTGCTTTACGTACATGTGTGTGTATGTATGCATATACATGTATGTGACTGAACTATAATATTTATTTAAATTAATCGCTCGGCAGCACTTAGCTGGTGATGTCCATTTGAACTTTGATATTTAAAAAAAAATGTAAATTTTCAGAGTGTCTAAAAGTCCATTTCTCGGGGGCTTGTGTCCTCTCATATTCATCACAGAGACCAATAGACTGATCTTAATGAAACTCGCTCCATATATTCTATTAATAAAGGACACATAGTCGATCTTAGCACTATGAAAAAAAATATTAAACACTTACATCCTTAATATTTAATATTTGTTGTAGACTTTAGAAATTATAATATCCCGAAAATGCCTAAACTAACAAGAGTAAAATATACGTGGAGTAAACGTACCAGTTTTAAGAGTCTTTAAAATTTTCAGCTTGATAGTTTCTGTTTCATAGTGGCCCAGAAGAGTGATTATGATAATGCCAATTTTTAGTATTACCATTAGCCATTCGTAGGCTATAAAGTCCATTAGAATATTTATTTTGCTTTTAGCGAGGCACACTAATGTTGATAGCTTGAAGACCCTGAGGAAAAGCATTATGCAGTTATCAAACGATTTCACATTATCATTATGTCACAAGTATGCCAAGCTATAAAACTTCATAAGGGACAAGTTGGTGTTTTGAGTTTTTCTGTAAACTAAAATTTTTATACTATATATATATATATATATATATATATATATATATATATATATATATATATATATATATATATATATATATATATATATATATATATATATATATATATATATATATAACAAATCTTTGAGGACATTTATGTTGCTGAGGTCTGTGCATTGCTCAGATCTCAGACCTGTGCTTTGTTCCAGACTAGAGCGTAAGCCTGGAGTTTTACGAGTCACTGGCCGCGAGTTCAGGCCCCACTCGTACTGTGGTTTGTTTGCAATCGTGTCATTATAAATTCGTGAGTCATGATGACAGCTTTGAGGGGACTTGAGCTAGAGTTCGCCACGGCCACTTTTGCGGGAGATTTATCTGTAAAAACGTGCAATTGTGGTCACAGTGGTGGCCCATGCTAACCTCTCTATTATGTATAAATATACATAGTTGGATGAATCTTATTGTAGCCAGCTGGTCCAGTGGTTTACGCGCTGGCCTGGAGTTTTACGACTAACTATATTATTATATTTTGTAGAAAGATAAAATATTGAAAAAATAAAAATAAAATATTGCTCTGTGAGCCTTTTAATGGTGCCCCTTACAGAATACATAATAAACTATTGCATCATTTTACAAATGGTGTACAGAACCGACAAGTTAAAAACTTATACACATGGCCAACACTTAGTTAATAAAGACTACCGGTGTTTCCCATGTGTCTTACTCTTCAACTTCACGATATTATATACGATTTGTAACTCGATACTTGCCTGATTGTGCAGAGCCATGGTTTCTTGGTACCAGGAATATCTTCAACAACTCTATTGCTCACCAGTGATCTCACGCTGCTACACCTCACTCTCCAGTATCTGAGCCTCTGGCCACTTGTTACTGCATAACTTGAAGGGCTTTGGAGTATGTCGCCTGCAATGCATATAAAACCTTACGTCAACAAAGATTCCTGGTGTGGTCTATGTCTTACTCTTCAGTTAACTGCATCTTCTTATTCAAGGTGTCATATGTATGTAGGTCATTAACTAATATGTTAACTGTTAAAGTTCTGATACGATGACTGGAATATGCTTCCTTGCCTGACCACCACACAATGACTTGCATAATTGCTTCATAACAAGAGGGAAGACGGTGTCTCCGGCTGATAACCAGGAACACTACACTCCATAGCTCGCCAGACTATGGAGATGCTGAGCTGTGCTTGATTCTAAATTGACCATAGAAACATACACTTATTAATACATATATTTGTCACGAGGCTGACTTAGCTTCTGTATAATACATGAATATATTTATAATGAACTTTATGCAAATTGTCTTGGGAAGGACATATTTCACATGTATCTTGAAGGACTTGTATTATTTACAAGTATTGAAATCTGTTTCGGATCATCGTTACATTGTTCTGCTTGAGTGCAACAGAGGTCATTGACTTAAGAACATAAGAACATAAGAACATAAGAAAGAAGGAACACTGCAGCAGGCCTACTGGCCCATGCGAGGCAGGTCCAAGTCTCCCGCCGGCTTAAGCCAATGCCCTGACCCAGCCAGGTCAGGTTACATTCACTTAAGGAAGGAGCACGGCATCTGACCTAGTAGCACAAACTAGTCAGGTACAACTCACACCCACCCGCACCCACTCATATATTTATCTAGCCTATTTTTAAAACTACACAACGTTTTAGCCTCTATAACTGTACTCGGGAGTTTGTTCCACTCATCGACAACTCTATTACCAAACCAATGCTTTCCTATATCCCTTCTGAATCTGAATTTATCCAACTTAAAGCCATTGCTTCGAGTCCTGTCAATACAAGATATTTTTAGCACGCTATTTACATCCCTTTATTTATTCCTGTTTTCCATTTATATACCTCAATCATATCCCCCCTAATTCTACGCCTTTCTAGAGAGTGCAGATTCAGGGCCCTCAGCCTATCCTCATAGGCAAGATTTCTGATACATGGAATCAACTTAGTCATCCTCCTTTGTACGTTTTCCAGAGCATTTATATCCATTCTGTAATACGGTGACCAAAACTGTGCAGCATAATCTAGATGAGGCCTAACCAAGGATATATAGAGTTGAAGAACAACCTGAGGACTCCTATTATTTATGCTTCTTGATATGAAGCCAAGGATTCGGTTTGCTTTATTGCGAACACTTATGCACTGCTGTCTTGGTTTTAGATTACTGCTAACCAGAACTCCTAAATCCTTTTCGCAATCAGTAGTATTAAGATCTACATTATTTAGTTTATATGTGGCATGGTTATTGTCCTGTCCAATATTTAGAACTTTGCACTTATCTATATTAAACTTGAAATTGCTGTCACCCTAAGATCAACCCTCTTTGTCGATCACGAATAGTTAATACACAACAGTGTGTGTTACAGAGCTCTTCTACATTTCCCCATACTGAAGATGCATAATATAATATTAATGATGTAATAACACGATAATTTAGATTTTTCTTTGTTTTTAATATTTCCCTAAACAAGTGTTGAAGAGTTGTAAGGTTTCAAGCCGTGAAGTGCTTGCCTGAAACACACACACAGCTTTAAAAAGAGGTACGATAAGGCTCTCGGCGCCCAGAGAAGAGGCTGGTCCAGGAGCCGAGACGCGATCCCTGCAGCCACATATATATGAGTACAGGACCGACGAGAATGAAGAAGTGAGCAAATTGTCCAGAAGCAAATGTACTAGATTGAGAAGATAGGCGGTGACACAATTTTAAAAATGACAGTGCAAGAAAGGCCAGACACATCAGAAGAAAGACGACAGTAAATAATTGGGTAATTCGACTGAGGAAGAAAGGAGAGCAGCACAATGAAACAAAAATGTGTTTAGGAATTTACGTGACACATAATTATAAGGAGCATGATGGAGAGACAAGAATCTAACCGCATACCACCTAAGAAAAAGGGGCTCCCAGGTGTTTTAGGAAAAGAAATTCTAGAATGTCGAATAATATTGGGCCCCTGGGCTGCAGCTCCTAAAGCCCATTCTCTGCATAAGTGATGGACGACAGATGATTGGAGAAAAGTTATGTTTCCAGAGGAGCATTTTGAAGTACATGGGTACAGATCAGTGGTAGAGACGGAGCAAAGGTGAATCTCGTTGGAACGGACACTTTCAACGATCGCCGAAACACCACCTAAGTAGATATTTTGGTGTAGTTTTATTGCTCAAGGCCCTGAAAGGCTTGTCATTGAAAATAAATGGTATAAAATACCGACACAATGGAAATATACTGCTTATGTATTTATATTTCCAAGGCTTGTCACTGTTGAGAGAACGGTGAGCAGTGACAAACCTATGCTATCCTGGCAACTCCTTTCCTTCCATTGTAGACAGACATTCCTGATGGAGAAGACATTTTCTAGCAGGATCTTGCTTCATGCCACACTTCCAGAAAAATGCTGACATTCTTCGAAGAGAGTGGGCTAAGCATTCTAAATTGGCCTGGAAACTATCTTGACCTCAAACTAATTAGGTATCTATGGGCCATAACGAAACACAGGATAACAAAACAGGACTATTCAACTGTGGAGAACCTAACTGCTACTGTTATTAGAACCTGGTACCACTACGAATAACTTGCCAAAATGTGTTCAACATTGGTGGATTGTATACCACAGTTCATAGCAATACTTATGGAAGCAAAGAGTAATCATATCTCTTGTTGAACCGTGTATTTTTCAAATAAACATTAATTTTCCAAAGGAATGTCTTATTTTATCACTGTTCCAGTTAATATGCACACTACTGTAGCTTTAAAAATAGGTAAGATAGGGGTCATGAGTGGTATGTTAAAAGGTGGGGCTAGGATCTGAGAATCGACCGTCGCAAAAACAAATAGATGAGATGAAATAGGTGAGGACACAAACATACACTCTCTCTCTCTCTCTCTCTCTCTCTCTGTCTCTCTCTCTCTCTCTCTCTTCTCTCTCTCTCTCTCTCTCTCTCTCTCTCTCTCTCTCTCTCTCTCTCTCTTCTCTGTCTCTGTCTCTGTCTCTGTTTCTCTTCTCTTCTCTCTTTCTTCTCTCTCTCTCTCTTCTCTCTCTCTCTTCTCTTCTCTCTCTCTCTCTCTCTCTCTCTCTCTCTCTCTCTCTCTCTCTCTCTCTCTCTCTCTGTCTCTCTCTCTCTCTATCTCTCTATCTCTCTGTCTCTCTCTCTCTCTCTCTCTCTCTCTCTCTCTCTCTCTCTCTCTCTCTCTCTCTCTCTCTCTCTCTCTCTCTCTCTCTCTCTCTCTCTCTCTCTCTCTCACACTCTTATATTTGTCAAATCTCTTTTTAAAGCTACCCAGGGTTTTATCTTCTGTAACCCTACTCAAGGTGTGATCACACCATCTTTTATATTAATTACGAAAGATCACACGAGACTTCATGTCCTGGAATAATCACTCCCGTCTTCAGGTTTGCGATTCCATAAACTTTTTGGAAAAATACTATCAAAATAACTTCCCCCGACTGGCTTTGGCTCACACCATCATTATGATAATTGTGTTAGAGGTAAAAACCGGTTCTGTCAGCTGCTAGCGGTTCCTGACTTGGTTTTACACGACCTCCTCATTGAAAACGAATTTCCTGACTTTTCCAGCAGCATTAACAGCACAGTTTTTTTTTTATGAAATTAGAGTCAACCGCCTTAATTTAATTATTTTAAACTCTCAATTATTAGATATATTTCATTTATAGGCTTCAGTTTAGTATTACATCAAAAAATATAACGCATTCATGTTTACTATTCAAAGTAACGAAAAATATTTTGGTTACATTTCAAGGAACAGATCAGGAGATCTGGAGTAAATGGACGTTAACTCTCTGAAATAATGGTGCTAAACTATAGTGGTGTGAAGCACTGAGTCAATGGTGCTAAACTATAGTGGTGTGAAACACTGAGTCAATGGTGCTAAACTATAGTGGTGTGAAACACTGAGTCAATGGTGCTAAACTATAGTGGTGTGAAACACTGAGTCTCTTCTTCATTAAGTTAATATACCTGTAACCCACTTAGTTGTAAACTCTGAGGCCGCTGCTGAATGCTCATATTTATTTGATACCTTTCAGTAATGCAGAAATAAATCGATTTCCGATTTATTAAGAAGTCTACGTGATTTAGGGATATCCTTCATAACACGAACCTCATTCTCCAATTTTCTCTGCATTGAACTGAAAAAGCCACAAGTTAGCAAACTTTTTCCATAGTAACGATAATAAACGTTGAACAATGTCTCGTTTATCACTTAAAATGTTCTCATTTACTCTTATACCTTAATAATTCACTGTCATATTTTCAATACTTGTAACTAATAATATAACTGTATATTGTGCTAGGTCGTAGCTGCTCTACTACTCGATAGTTAGTATCAGGTGGGATAGTCATAGTTACTATTAAGAAGGGATTATCATGTGGTAGATTGTCTATGTGTTTGAAGTGAGATATTTTACAATTAAGAGTTTTGTCTGGGATGAAAGTTAGAATCAAGAGGAAAATCTGTACATTTTTGTCCAGTCTACAGTTTCGTGTTTTTCTTTGTTTAAGACGAGGTTAGTAAAGGTACATTTCTGGGCTAGAATTTTCGACAAATCCAATATAGCTTCTATGAAACCAGTGACTGGACTGATGCTAGAAGGTATGAAAGAAAATGAAGGCAAAGAGGGAGCTGAGATACTGTCTAGTTCCTTAGGAAGAAGGGTTCTGAGGGGTGAGCTGTCTCTTTTGATTGGAAAGATCTTTGAGGCCACAACTGACACGTTGCATCTGGATATGATAGCAAAAGCTCGAATTTGTGAGAGAGTATGGATGTCAGAATGGTCGAACTTCGAGGTAGACTATCTGATAGTTAAAACTTAAAGGGACGGTAAATGGAAATAAAATTTTGAGTTTGTAGGTGTTTTAGATCTCTGGCGTTGTGGTAAAGGTGCTGAAGGAAAAGCTGGTGAGGATTGCATATATTCTGAGACAATCACGTGACACTGGGGAAGAAATACAGACGTAGGAGGTGAGACCATCGTAAAGGCTGGACACTTGAGTAACTGTGATAGAAGTCATTGCTGGGTGCTGAGATTGTTCAGCAAATTCGAAGAAAACTGTAGAAAGTGCTGGGGAGAGGGAGCTGCGTCCTTCGCCGCATTTAAGACAAGAAGGATGGTGGTCGCAGGCTAAATGATCTGCTGCTTAGCAAACTGAACTACCAGCTTATTATCGTCAATGTTTGGCCAGGTTGTCAAGGCATCATTAGTTCCAGCATGGTTGAGAGGTGGGTTAAAGTCTCTTCTGAGCATTATAATTAGTCAATTGTTTTCAATAAAACAAATCAAATGAAAATCTTTCGTAAACTCTAAAATTGACAAAATGAAGACTTTCACCATTTAAACCATTAATTGTTAAATTCACATAACAATGAACATCTGGTACAGCTTCCTCCTCTGTGAAACTGATAGAATCTATTGTTACTCTTACCACATCCAAGACTTTCTTGTATGTTTCTTAATCTATTACTATCTGGATGGTGAGCTGTTACAGTAGATTTATTAATTTTGTATAAAATTCACAATATATTTATAATATTGAAAAATTCACTTCCATTATCTGATGCAATCGTGTATCGACCAGGAAGCCAATTCTTCATTGACATTGTCAACGATTTCTGCTCTTTCATCTTTAATAGGAGTCAGTTCCCCGTGCCTTTATGCACTCTTTGCAATTTAAATAAACGTTTGCATACGAGTTAGTCATGGTACCATGGTTCATTTTTTTTGCAGGATTTACCGGAATAGGTGATTGGACCTCTAATTTGACGAGCATAATTCATACAAAAGACTCATTTCTTTACGTACTCAGCCATATATCAGTAGCTATATTCAGTCAATCATATTTTTATCTTGCCTCTTTAAAGAGTTGTTGTCATCTTAATGAGACACATTAGTTACGTCAAGAATTAATTTTAAAGTCGTTTCTATGAAGATAGTGAAATCACTAATTATTGTACAGTACGACTCACCACTCAGAGTCTGGCAACACGATATAATGCTCTGGCATTATTATATTATTGGTACAGGTGGGTTAAAAGATACATTAAGAGCTTCAGTAAAGAGCTGAGTAATACAGGGTCATGCACAATTCCGCTTACATTGTATTTCCAATTTTTTCAAACTGCAAAATATCTTGAACAACACGTATATCTTGACTAGCTAAAGCGAGTCTCCCTGTTGGTTGCTTATTGCAAGACTTCATTATATATGCCTCAAAAATGATGTAATGATCACACAATCGCGGAACCTTTGGGCTCTGTCACAGGAAAGTTTTCCTAGCCTTAATTAACACATTTAACATAAGCTATTAGACTGGACTTTTTATTGGTCTTCTGGGCTACGATATTAATTTTATGTAAAAAAATAAAACGATAATGGAGCTGCAATGGTGGAAAAGTTTGCAATAAAGGCTAAATAAAAGCTTGATACACCAGTAAAATATATAATGTAATCGATAGTCTTCAAAACAGTTGTAATTTTACTTTTATTTGTTGCAATCTCTTCTAAACGTGACTCAAGAATTTAACATCAGATTTAGAGAAGTGGTGTTTAGATTATTTAATCTTAAGAATTGTCTTTACTGATCTATTCATCATGAGATCTAACTCTTCTAAGTTTGACTGTTCATCTCATGACATTACGATTAACTTAACTAAATAAAGTAAAAGAGAATGTTAATGGCAATGACCATTATTGAAACATTATTTTTAGGAAATTTTAATGTCCTTTTGGAGTGGAAAATAGAATAAATTAATTTTTTACGTAAAAACTTGTAACAAATTTAAAATTGAATTATTTTTATTCTCACTAATATTTCTGAATGCGTCATTCAGAGGAGATACTGGAAATTCATAGGAAGACTTTTACTAATTAATTAACGGAAATCTGTTGCAGGGGATCCCTCATTTTTTTAATATTAATATCATAAGCGCATTCCAGAAGAATTACTGCCAGCAATCACTCCATTAATTTTTTAATACTAATTCGTCTGCTGATGCACATTGTGAATGTAGTAATCTGCATGCAAGTATTTAACTAGACTTGTTCCTGGTTCTAGTAGAATATATATTAGTACCGATTTCCTCACCTCACAGAACTATAACATTCTTGAGTCTAATATTTTCATATTGATTTAGCACAGTGGTTCTCAACTCTTTTCAGCACATGGACCACCAGCCAATTATAAAAATATCGTGGACCATTTCATGTTTTTAGTAATGATATATAAAGGCAAAGCAAAGACATATCGCTGATCCACACTTTATTTTCGATACATTTAAGACTATATGCACCAATCTTCAGTTTATTACCAAATATAGTGAACGTTCTGTGGTCCACCCAAAACGTCACCATGGACCACCAGTGGTCCATGGACCACCAGTTGAGAACCACTGCTTTAGCACATCATTCTCAAAATCAGTAGGGGATAAATCTTTAACTTGCACTTTTAGGTCAGAATTATTTGTCAGTATGTATATGTATGTTCTAATTACATATCTGGGTACAGAGGATATCATGTACAATAATATCTTTGCTAACATCTAACTCACCTTATGGGAATGACTTACTGCCAATAGTGGAAGTCATGCCCACCTGTGATGTCTACTGGCTCAAGAGATTGAACATCTTTCAGTAAATGCTCATCTTAAGGGACTGAACACTTTAAATTTACATCTCCACTAAGCAGGTTCTGTCGACGTTCATGTGAACTTTACCGTACTATAACATCATTGCTCCTATTTTATACCCTCTCCTTTTGCATGAGATCGATCACGCTTGCTACTCAGGCAAACCGTTTTTGTAATGAAGATTTATGGGTGTTTCATATGTGGCCTACTCATTAACTTATCGTTACTGAAAATATTTCGTCTAATTATTAGTAACTCTAGAACATTCTAATGAAGGAAATGCATTTTCAGCTATAATCGCAAGTGGATAATGTAAAGTGAGCTATTGAAGAATTATTACGCAATGTGAATTTCTTTTATGGGCAATGTTATGAAGAAAACCATTTTGTCGTCAGTAACAATATTCCAAGAAGGTTCCACACACAATCCATTTATATACCATTAATTACTCTCCTCCAATATATAATCATCTGCTAGATTAGACACAGCAATTGAAATCCTCTTAAGAGAATTAGCTTCCAGAGAAACATCTGTCTCAGAGTGATTAGGTACACTCAAAATTGAAGCCATAAGGTCATTCAATACAAGAGAATAACTGTTCTTCAAACTAGCCATTTGCATAGAAAAAATTCCTGAGCATAGGTCTGTCTGAGCATCTGTTGACACCTGAGGTCTCCTCATATCATCCTGGCCTCTTTGGGGGCTCCTTGTCGTGGTAAATAGGTTCTTGGTCTGAGGAATTGAACCTTTTGATCTTCTTCCTCAGACCGAACCTTATTACCACCCAATCCTCCTCTTCCCTATCCCATCCCCCTTTTTTCCCTTTCCTAAGCCCCTCTGGGATCCTCCCCTCTGGCATTACGGTTTCTAGGTAGAGGAAAGAGTGCTGGGATTCATCCCACTCCGTGGGGTCCCTCGGGAGTAGTGTAGTTTGCCGTGGATTTCTGGGAGGTGGGGCAGGGGTCCAGCAGGTGACGGGTGTATCTCTAGAAGCTGACTGTCAGTTCTGGGAGGTGGCAGCCGTGGGAGGTATGGTTTGTAGCGGTGTCCGGCCGCCCTCTCTCTTTTATCCACAGAGGTGGCTCAGTGGATGTGAGGTTGCTATCCTGGAGTGCTGGTTTACTGGTGTGAAGGATAGGGTATGACACGAGTTCACACTGCATCTCCGCTGCTGGCGGTTTCGTGGTCCTCTTGGATGAAGGGAGGAAGTTACAGCCTTTCCATGCCTTCTAGTAACTGTCCTTCCACTGTCCCTTTCTTTTTTTTTCTTTCCTTCTCTCTCTTTTTTTCTTAAAATAATAAGAAAGAAGTGCCACCATCAAAGAGTCTTCGTTACATGACCCCCCTCCTCCTCCCAGGCTCCTTTTTGTTACCACATCCTGTTCTAACCCGGCTTCGTTATTGGACCATTCTCCAGACTTTTCTCATACCCCTGTACCTTCTGCAGGTACTGAGGCTCCACCCGTTTCTTCTAGTGCTTCTGCCATTTGTACGTCTTTACCTATGCGTCTGGCTTCCCTACATACGGTACGACGGTTTTCGGATTGCCCACCTGCCTCAAGTCGGACCACCCGCAGTCGTACACCTAAACGTTCCAGACACTATTCTGACGACGGTCCATCGATTTATACTCGTTTCACCCAGAAACGATCTACATGACACCCACTTCCTTTACGCATCACGTTTACAAATACACAGGGGACCAAATTCTTTTCCTGGAAACCTCACATTTCCTTTTTGAAGGCAGCTTGCCATAGTAGGCTGAATCTCCTTAAAATTCTTCCGCATCGTTCATGGGGAGCAGATCGCCAGACTCTCCTCCTTTTGCATTCTGCCCCCAGTCTTGTAAAAGCTAGATATAGCGACCTAGTCTATTCTGCGGCTTCTCCTACAACTCTTTCAAAGTTAGATCTCATTCATCATTAGGCTCAACGTTTATGCCTTGGTGCCTGTCATTCATCCCCTGTTGAGGCGAATGTTCTTTCCATAGTTGATCGTCGGGATGGTCATTGCCTTCGTTACTTTGTCCGCTCTCACGACCTTCGTGTTCCTTCTACCAATAGGTTGGTCTCAGACATTATTAGAACCCAGTTATTTGTTCGGTGCCCCTGCTTACTCCGACCGTTTTTCCTTCATCTTCACTCACTCCGGTCTTCTCTCCAGCTGTCTCTCTTGTATGTTCATTTAGAGTCTTTCTTTTCCCTTTTCCCTTGGGAGCTTCCGACGGTTCGTGTCTATTCTTCCCTACAGCAGCTTCTCGCTCTCTTTTTCATGATCACTTCCTGTCGCATGCTAATGCCGTCGCTGTTTATACAGATAGTTAGGTTAGGTTCGCGGCGGTGTTCCTGACAATGTTGTCCGAGGTCATTTGTTAGACTCGCTAGTATTACTGCCGAGTTGTATTCCATCCTCATAGGCTTCTCCGTTTTACATATATGTCTCCTTCGACGTTTGTGATCATTTCAGATTACCTCAGCACTTTACAAGCTATAAAACAATTTGATTCCTCTCATCCATTGTTCCTTTGTATTGCATTGAAAGCCGTCGTTTTCTGTTGGGTCCCTGGACACGTTGATGTGCAGGGCAATGAACAGGCAGATGCTGCTGCCTGGTCAGCGGTACTTGATCTTCCTGTTTCCTATAGAGGTATTCCGTTCAGGGATTATTTTACAGTCATCTCTGCCCGTCTTCGCAGCCGTTGGCAACAACGCCAGTCAGACATGCACCATAACAAATTGCACTCTATTAAACCCGTTTTAGGTTTGTGGCCATCTTACCACCGTTGCCGTACTCGGAAGACTGCTCTATCCCGTCTCCACATCGGCCATACTCGCCTTACTCACGGGTATCTAATGGAATGACACCCTATTCCTGTCTGTGAGGTTTGTTGGGTCCCTGTTTCTGTTCTTCACTTTCTTGTGGATTGTCCGGTTTACCAGTGAGCTCACAGGATTTACCTCCACCGATTTCGCCTCCCTACCTCTCTTACCTTACCTTCCCTTCTTGCAGACGGTCCTGCCTTTGACTATAATCACTTTTTTACTTTTTGTCAGCAACTGTTTTACTATACGAACTTTGACACAGCCCTTAGCGTCCCTTCCAGCCCTCTTCTCCCCTCACCTCTGATCCCCTCTCCACCTAGCTGTCTATAGCCCGACACTATTTTCTGCCCCACAGCGCTGCATGACTCTTGTCGGTTTAGCGCTTTATTTGATTATAATAACCATATCATCTTGGTCTAGAGCAGCTTCAATCAGTAACTATGATCGACATAATTACATTTCTAATGGCTGTCCCGTCGCTAATTCTATGACATTTACGTGCTTTCAGTGATCTTAATTAAATATTCAATTTTTTTTATGCACAGTATAACATATACTCTCACTAGGGCCTTTTCAAAAAATGATAACCCCTAACTACCTATAATGTAATTTAAAAATCTGACACGCATGAAAATCTCAGCAGTAAATGACCTGGAAATTTCACTTTATCCCCTATTAAGAAAGATACTATCAATCCTTTTTAATTAATATAAAATACAACTGATTACAATTTAATTTTATCCAGAATACTCCTGAGTTAATTATTATGGGTAGGATCTACAATTATAAATGTTTACTTGACCATGTCGTGAGATAGACTAGCACGAATTATATTTACTTAGGCAACAATGTCAAGGACACACTAACACGAACACCACGCACACGTTCTGTAATAATCACAATCGTTTGCACTTGTAAGGAAGTTATAATTTTATTTTAACTTACAGTACCATATATAGATACATCGTGACTATCAACAAAATCATGCAAATTGACTTCATAGAATATCAGATTGAATATTAAACATTGTTTGTTATATCATCTTACTCAAGACATTTAAAGAATTTTTATAGTAATGGAAAATGAAAATTAATTTGGTGTAGTAACTGTGATATTGGAACTGGGCGCTGGCATTCCAGTGAAAGCATTGTTACACTTGAATTATAACAATCGCAGTCCATCGTATTCACTTTTGGATTCATTGACCACCAGGATTAGAATCATAAATTTTGATATTTTATTGAACGACAGTCTGAAGTATTATTACTGATCGTTCAATGATAAGAATACATGACAATATTACTTTAGCACTTAGCGTAACTGTTATACCCGTTACATTTTGGTACGTACCAACAGAGAAGAAATTATTATAAATTATAATTGAAGAATTACTATATACACTTTTTTTTGGGATGAGAGACGAAAATACAAGTTTTCTACGAAATTATTGCATTTATAAAACGCAAAAGAAGAAAAAATAACAATAACGTAAGCAACATGTTTCTAAGAGTATCGAAAATTTGAAGGTGGCTTTTACGATAACTCTAATAACAACACAGAGAAAATGTCTTGCTTCTCAGTGAATTTCAAAGACCTCAAGAAGATCGGAGTACAATTTGGTGCACTTTCTTTAATAACAACAGAAAATCTTACCACAGCTTTCAGCTGACACTTTATCTTCCTTCGTTCTAAGCTTCTTACATTAAGGTGTCAAAAAATTTGTTCATACGAAAAAATTCCCCTATTTTCATTACCTTTTTATTTAGCCAAGATTAATGCAACAAATAACCAATTTGAATTAATTCTATCGATAGTATTTCTTTAAAAATATTTCGTAAAACTTTACCAATGGATCTAGTTTATGACCCATTCATTTAATCCAAAAAATACTTTGTCATACTATGAGGTAACCGAGCAGTATTGTGCGGGAAATATCAGTTATTTCCCTTAAGTTTATTTCCAGAAATCACGAGTTCCCAGTAACTGTGACCCCAGTTGATAGGCTCACAGTGATCTGTAAGCCTACCAGTCAGGGTGAGCCATCTTTTGAGCATATTTGTAGTTGGTTGTGTCTTGGACCTTCTGATGATGGTCAGCTTCTTCAAGGGGGAGGGGGGGTCGTCTCCTTGACGTGGTGAAAAGGTTTTTGGTCTGAGAAATTGGACTTTTTGGTCTTCTTTCTCCAACCGAACCTAAATGCCTCCTATTCCTCCCTTCCCTACCCCATTCTTTTCAATCCCTCCTCCTCCTTTCTGCACCTCTCTTCTCTCCTTTTTTCCCTGCTTTTGGCCTTTAGGTCCTCCCCTCCGAAATTCTGCCTCCTAGAATGTGGAAAGGGTGTTGTTGTCAGTCCCATTCCGTTGAGGTCCTTAGTGGTGGTGTTAATTTCTGTGGAATCTGGATAATCTAGGGATGTCGCGATCCCTCTCTAGAGTCTCAGTGGCCGGCATACGACGGCCATTCAGTTCCGGGAGGACACGTTGTCCAGTGGAGGGTACAATATAATTGCTGGTGACTTCCATATCCCTGACAATATAT
The DNA here is from genome assembly GCA_009830355.1 of Cherax destructor. Taxonomy (NCBI): domain Eukaryota; kingdom Metazoa; phylum Arthropoda; class Malacostraca; order Decapoda; family Parastacidae; genus Cherax; species Cherax destructor. The sequence continues at coordinate 14,330 of WNWK01008259.1, read as the reverse complement.
TTATATATTTAAAGTTATTGATGTCATAGCGGAATAGGACTGATTTTTTTTTATAATTGCCACGTTAATTTCGTTTAGGTTATAATATCAACGCTTGTGGGATTTTTCTAATGCTATAATATTCATCCTTTTGGCTGTTGTGCCTGTGGGCACTTCCGGTACCCTCTCCTCTCTCCCTCCCTTACTCGTTCACTCCAGTGAAGGCGATCCTCTGGGAATGTATTCGCGTGGACACTCTCCTCTTTTCTGCAATTTTGCAAGCTCCTAATATGTTGATTGCAACACGAAAGGCCTAGATCTATCATTCTACTTCCCCCGTGGTTGTTTTGCATATTGTATCGCTTGGTTTGCGATATTTGCTTAAATAAATATATAAATACATTTGCAAACAATCGCAGACAGGCGACCTTAACTATGTAAGACAATCCACGTGGGGTGGAAATCTTTAGCTCAAGTACTTTCACACTTCTCAGTGAATCATCAGAAGTAATGCAATGTTGCAAGGCTGCAACTGAAGGAGTGAGGGGAAGTTTTCTCAGAATAGAACAGTGCCGGCCTGTTCCCTGCTGTTGGCTCTCTCAGAGTGGGCCAACGGTCAGAGTCACATCCCGCACTACCACCATCCCCATCCTCCCCATATGGGGTAAGAGGGTTTTGAGAAGTCAAGTATTATGAAAAAGAAGATATAATAGTCCGCCTCAAGCTTTTCTAACTGTTTAGAACAGGTCATGTGACTTGAGAAAATACGTTTCTCAGTGCCCCACCTGGCTTGTCTTCTATATACTATATATGTATATGTATATATATATATATATATATATATATATATATATATATATATATATATATATATATATATATATATATATATTAACTATTTTCTGCTACAAAACGGCTCAAGAATAATGTGGATTAACACATGCGTACTACCTCATCAAACAGTAGTGATTATATTTCCAAGAAAACACAGGAAATATATTAGCACAAAATAAATCAATGCTCGACACCAGAATTATGTAAACTATGTTAAGTCAGCAATATTGTTGAGCAACCTGACAATCAAAGGACAAGGAAAAGACAGAAGTTGGTGGCTTTTTCTTTACCGGTTTATTCCTTCAGCACTATTTACAATATTTACACAGTTAAGTTATTAAGTTAACAGTATAATAAGACAGAGCAGAGAAATACTCAGAGTTGGAGTGGATTTAACCAGAGTATGTGAGAGTTTGCCACTCAGTAAGGCAGGTAGCTCTGACATCACCTTGGCTGAGGATCTGGATCTCACCTGATTGGGGGATTGAACTGGACAATTAATACAGCAGTGGAGACCCAGAATTGCTACACTCTGAACTGGTCGAGAGGACATGCCAGTGGTTATGTGATGAATAAACTGTAACATACTCAGCGCACGCCACACTTACGCTAAAATTTTCCAATTAAAAAAGGAAACGTAAAATCGTGAGAGTCAGTTATGAAGGGCTGTTCTTGTCCTGGAACCAAAAACTGATGAGCCTTCTTCTGAGAGCAGGTCAAGGAGTAACTAAAGTCTTCCGGAAGATCCGATGATTTGATGATCCGAGATTATCAGCAGAATACTTCTTCCAGAAGTAGATGTAAAGTGTGGATGTCCAGCATCCTTTCTATACACTACGAGTTCCATGCCAGACTCATATCACAATGAGTAATACAGAAACTTAGAAAATATGTAACTTGCACTGACGAGAGTCTTCTGTCTAGGCTGGCTCAACAATAACACAATTCAAACTGTTCCATAAATCATCACTCTTTACCATGACAAATGTTCATTGCTGCGTCACAACGACTGCCACTTTACAGTCGTAAAGTGGCAAAGGATAATATGAACAGAGTATCATTCCATGTTTCATACCAGTGGGAGGAGAAAATGTTGGCGTTCTCCCACGTTGAAGAAACTCCTCCAACAAAGCTACGAACTCACCACTGCACCATTATTTATGAGCTGGTGTTTAATGTCTCAGTCTGGCCGAGACGTAATAATAGCTGGCTAGTCTCCAGGTGACGTGATATTAAATATTCATTAATATCAAACTCAATTGCATGGTGTCGTTTCTTCCAAAAATCTCTCGTGTTTGTCATCAAGCAAAACTCTTCCCAATGATTCACTCATTCTAAAAGTTATCAGTCATGGAGAAACATACAGTGAATAACATCATGTTCATCCTGGTCGAGATGTAAAGATCACAGGTTTCAGCTTCACAAAGAGACATGAGTTAAAATGTTTGTTAATATCTAATGTTTTTTTTTGTGATCTTTCATCCTAAAATCTCCGCTGTTCATATTCATGTAAAATCTTATACAGTGTACTCAACACAAGTGTTGCCGGGATGCAGTTGCACATAGCAAAAAATATGCATGGCTCACACGCACACACTCGTGTTCGTGTATGTCGTGCCGAATAGGTAAAACTGGTCAATTAGCAAGAACTCGTTTAAAATTATGTCCTTTCTAAATTTTTTTCTTGTGCGTTTCAATATATATTTTTTTCATTTATATTAATGTAAAAAATTAATGATTTTGTACCAAAAGAACCTTAGAAAACTTACCTAACCATATTATATAAAGCGCAATTTAATTTTGCCTAATCCATCTAAATATATTTTAGATAAGTTGACAATTATTTAATAATAAATAAACACAATAAAATATAATTTTTTCGTCAGGTTCAGAATGATTTTTGCGAAATTATTGCAAGTTTTACCTATTCGGCACGACATATATATACCAATAAACGGGCCGTATCCCGCAGAGGCAAGGTCACCCAAAAAGAAAACCGAAACTTTCATTTAAAATTTATTAATTTATAAAGGAGTTCATACTCCATGCTCCCGACATGATATAATTAAGTAACATGTTTTCGAGACCCTTCCTAGAGTTCACTTGGATAGTACTAGTCCTATTAAAGTCAGGGATTATTTATTTATAAGGTACAAACATGAATGCAATAGTACAACATACCAAAGATTGTGAATCTTCTCCAGATCCTGTGAAACTAGACATTAGCCAAGTATGGCAACGATGGATGGCCTCGCTGAGGCACTGGAACATAAAAGTGGCTGTCCTTGGTTCAAAAGTGGTGTGAGTGAGTGTGGAACCCAGTTCCTTTAGGAAACGTGTGGCACTCTTCCCCTAAGATCTCTGGATCTCCGATCCCACTGGGACAAATTGATACTGATGGCTTAAGTCTTTATTCTTGATCTTATTTTCATCCCTGTGATCCGTAGCATCTCCCTGTTGAACAACACTGATGGATCTAGGTGTCTGTGAGGGTCGACACGCAGGTATAGTCCCATGCTAAAAGCTTGTCTTTCTTCTAGGAATAGATGGTGATCCCATCGGTTTGGTTTGCGGGATTGTGAGTATTGTTGGATGCTAGGAATCAGGGCTCTCTCTCTCTCTCTCAACCGGGCACCCAAATGAAACAAGGCTTCTTTTTATGTCATTGACTTTATAGTGCCTTGCTTGCCACAAATTTACGTACATTGCGAGTGAATTTCAGGCAGCAAGGCGGTGATCGGCGATTGTACGGCGTGGTGTGTGCTCATAGATTCGAAATAATGGGCAGTTTCCCTGCTAGACGTTGTGGCCCTGATCATGTTGTTATGCATCTCTTCAGCAGTAGGGCTATCCCATCTGGACTGTTTATAGGCATCTGCACTTGGTTCCAGCGCTGGAGCAGCGAGTGTCTCCCAGTCGGTAATGGCACAGGTGCCGCTTGGATCCTGTATTCCTGCTGAGTCGCCAAATTTTGTCTGCAAGAATTTGCTTTATTAACTCGTCCGATGGTATAGATGAGGATAAGAAAGGTGGTAGCGCAATCTGGGAGGATTTACGTATTCCTAGCCCCCAAGACCCGACTGGAAGTAGGCTTGCATCCACTATGCATCGTCAACGAAAAGATTCAGTACACTCTCCAGCTTGGACTTTAGAAGGGAATCATATTCCTTGTGGTTTGAACTGTCGAAGGCTGGGGAGTAACTCAAAAACTAAATGAGTTTTGGGAGGAACAGGCACCTGGGGAGTAGGTAGAAAGCATCACATGAATCAATGCCCCTCATCCTGCCTTCCGTCATCCTAAGCTCTGAGATCGTTTTTTTTTCTAGAATCAGATCAATGGCATTGGATCCGAGATGATCGTCAAGGAGAGTGTTGTTTGCTGGATCGATGGCTCGTGCTCTTGGTATTACGAACACAGGTAATGGCCTGTGAGACCTGGTCGTAATGGGAATTGGAGCAAACAAACTCAGCAGTAGACTATAATGTATATTTTGCCACTTAGCACCTGGTTCGCTGGTTGGGAGGCAGACTATATGGGAGTATAATATACATCTAATAAATTGTAGCATACTCTTTGCATGCCACACAAGGCAAAGCAGTACTAATATCCTCAATGATCTGCCGGTTGGCAGAAACTTTTTTGCATTTGATGGGATTAAAGATATTCCAAGACTCTAATGTCTATTATTTGCTGATGATCTCTAGAAGAGACTCTGTACTGCCAACTCGTTCATGGTTACAATACTTTATATACTGCTTGTGGAGGCTAGTACACCAAACGGGGAGTAAAATGAAATTAGCTCTGAGGCACCTACACCAGCGTATGTCCTCGGGATCACGGTACAACACCTAGCTCTGATAGGTGCGTGATCTTTCTAGGATTAGGTGGTCGAGTGGGTTAGAGTATCATGTGGTTTTCGCTCACTACGAGGCGGGCCAAAACAACATGGTTTCGAGTCCTTGGCTAGTCGCAGTGTTGCTATTGATTAATACCACTCGTTCGTGGTTACAATAATACGTATATATATATATATATGTCGTGCCGATTAGGTAAAACTTGCGATTTTGGCTTAAATAGCAACGCTCACCTTGCCATATAAGACAAGTGAAAATTTTTGTATGCAATAATTTCGTCAAAATCATTCTGAACATAACGAAAAAAACATATTTCATTGTGTTTGTTTATTATTAAATTAATGTTAACGTATCTAAAATATATTTAGTTGGGTTAGGCTAAATTAAATTGAGCTTGTTGTAATAAGGTTAGGTAGGTTTTCAAAGTTTCTCTTGGTACAAAATTATAAATTATTACATTACCATAAATAAAAAAAATATATCTTTAAACGTATAAGAGGAAATTTTAGAAAGGACTTAATTTTAAATGAGTTCTTGCTAATTGACGCATTAATTGTGTCTTGATTAAAGCGGTTGATGAAATGATAATTCTTCGGAGGCTTCTTACTTTATTTGCGATATAGTGGATACACAGGCAGTGTGTTTGTGCCCATGGCCCGGAGGGGCCATGCCCAGCGAGGAAGAGAGGAGTAGGCCTTGTTTTCTCTAGGATGCCTGGACGAGAAGTGAGAGAGAGACATTTCTGGGCATACCCACCAAGAGATCTGCCCCCAGGTGGAAACTATGTGAACTAGGCATGTAGGCTTACAGCCTACATTTTTGCTCAGCTGGCAGACAGTATAGGCTGTCTCTATTCGTTCGGCCATGCAACACCATAGTCGTTCCCGACCATGACTAGCTGTAAAAAAAACTAAGTCTCTCTCTCGCAGAAACAGGGCACAGAACACAAAATAATAACATATATATGTACATATGAGGACGTGGAAAAAAAAACTTCTTACAGAGAGGGAAGAAAAAAAAAGGTGGTGTGCTTCATGGTCTAAGGCAGTGATCCTCGGAGGCATCACTGCATGCCTTCCTGCTTCTGGACAGACACTGCAACACAGGAGATATCGCTGCAGCTGGGCTGTGACGTAACAGGGTACGGTCTCCTCTGGGACGGTGAAGCTGACATCGTAGTAGTCGCTGCAGAGTTCGCTCAATTCTGGGGCAAAACCTGCTGGTGCCCTCAAGTGAGGCTTCATCAGTACTCGGCAACTGGACAGGACTTCTTCAGGCATGCGACTCAGGATTACATTTCTCGACTGGTACTGTCGCTGGGGATGTCACTGCTGGCGAGAGTGGAGTGAGTCATGGCAGGGACGACTCGGCAAACATCTGGATGTTGTAACATCATACAACATACTGGAGTGAGCAGACTTGCAGTCAAAGTGACATCATCTTTGTGCAGGAGCTCACTGAAGCTGTGACACGAGGCTGACACAGCGCCTGCCGACAGGGTTAACTGCGGCTTGACGAATGTCATTCTCTCGACAGTTGGAGTTACAGCAGAGGTTGGTCTAAGCTTCCTCAGACTGGTTCTCTACATATAACTGCACTCTGACGGTCTGGAGGTGAAGTGGAAACGAGTCTCGATGGGAATCATAGTGGATAAGATTCAGCAGGGTATTACGAGAGGCTAACATAAAGAGCTTTCTGTACAAGGGCTCAGACGCTCATAACTGACGCCTGAACTGACTAATGTCAGCTGTCAAAAGCATGTGCGCGGTCACACTGGGTGACAAGTAACAGGAGGTGCTATACAGTGGTCTGGGCTCAGAACATTACTGTGGGCCACACACACTGCTGTGGTCAAGACCACACAGGACACACGGAAAACTGCACATGCGGTTACAACATGGCTCTTTTCTGTGCAAAAATCGACACTAAGCCATGCACGAACATGTGAGAACACTGACTGAGATGAATTAACGCATGGCAAATATCTTCTCTCAATCTTCTCGACAACACAAATATATTGCTTCCTGTGAAACTAACGCTGTCGATGTGACATCATGTGGTGATGTCAAGCGTTACATTGTGAGATGATATCATGGGGTGACATCGCGAGGTGACGTCAGCAGACATCGTGGGGTGACGTCAGCAGACATCGTGGGGTCTGTTGTTCATAATTTACATAAATGACCTTGATGAAGGAATTGCAAGTGACATGAGTAAATTTGCTGATGATACAAAAATAGGCCGTATAATTCATTCTGAGGAGGATACAAGTGAACTCCAGGAGGATTTGGACAAATTAATGTCTTGGTCTGAAAAGTGGCAGATGAAGTTCAATGTGGACAAGTGTAAGGTGCTAGTCCTTGGTAATGAAAATATCCCTCGAATTTATAAACTAGGTGAAGTAGAGCTTGATCATACAGAATGTGAAAAAGACTTGGGAGTCATGGTAAGCAGAAATCTAAAGCCAAGACAACAGTGCCTAAGTGTGCGCAATAAGGCTAACAGATTACTAGGATTTATTTCAAGAAGTATAAGCAACAGAAGTCCAAAAGTTATTTTACAGCTCTATACATCACTAGTGAGACCTCATTTGGATTATGCAGCTCAGTTTTGGTCTCCTTACTACAGAATGGATATAGATTCGTTGGAGAACATACAGAGAAGAATGACTAAAATGATTTACAGTATACGAAATCTCCCGTATGAAGATAGACTTAGAGCGTTGAATCTCCACTCTCTGGAGAGACGTAGAATGAGGGGAGATATCATCGAGGTGTACAAGTGGATGATGGGCATAAACAAAGGAGATATTAATAAAATACTGAGGATATCGAACCAAGTAAGAACCAGAAATAACGGATTTAAATTGGATAAATTTAGATTTAGAAAGGACATTGGCAAGTACTGGTTTTCGAACAGAGTTGTAGATGCGTGGAACAATCTTCCGAGTAGGGTGATAGAGGCTAGGACCTTGGGTGGCTTTAAAAAGAGATTGGACAAATATATGAGTGGGAGGGGCTGGGTTTGATTAAGTGTCGTGAGTACGGGAGTAAATTCTTAGATAGTGGTGGTTTTGATAAGGACCTGCCTTGTATGGGCCAGTAGGCCTTCTGCAGTGTTCATCCATTCTTATGTTCTTATGTTCTTATGTGACGTCCTGGAGTGACGTCGTGAGGGGTGACATTGCGAGGTGACATCAGGCAACATCCTGGGTGACGTCGTGAAGTCGGGCAACATCGTGGGTGACGTCAGTGGAGACGGGCAGCATCGTAGGTGACGTCATAAGGTGACGTCAGTGTGATGCATCAGCAGACCACAGCATGTGGCTTGGAATCTGTTATAACCCATGTGGCTTGTCGATCCACATAGCTTCGTGATCCACGTGGCTTCAAGTGACCTCGGGCACTCAGATTCACAGCTCTGGCAAATTTACACTGGATTCAAAGGAATACACAGCAGAGAGGGAGTGAGATGGTGAGTGGTGTAGTGTAGTGGCAGCGTGAGTGGTGAGCATGGGTGAGACAATCGAGGAACCCAGCCGCTTCCTCCTCTCCCACCCACAAACACTGGGAGAACACTCACACTGGACGCAGAAATCACCACAAACTCACCGCTGACTTGCTGAAATATCTGTGCTGATCTGAACAACAACAGCAGAACATACTGATAACGTTGAACACGTGACTGAGAACAGCATGGGACGCTGTGGCATGGAGTCGAAGAAATTTGGTAAATTTCGGCCTGGATTCTGCTTGTTCCTGTGTCTGGATGCTGAGACTTCAGGATAACTCGTTGAGAGACAGATACTTCTTGTGTGGGCTGATGAAGTGAAGACAACTTCATTCCCCTTCCTTCCCTCCTCGGGCAACACAACTGCTGAGACCACTGCTTCCACCATTGTTTACGCATTAATTGTGTCTTGATTAAAGCGGTTGATGAAATGATAATTCTTCGGAGGCTTCTTACTTTATTTGCCAGATAGTGGATACACAGGCAGCGTGTTTGTGCCCATGGCCCGGAGGGGCCATGCCCAGCGATGGAGAGAGGAGTAGGCCTTGTTTACTCTAGGATGCCTGGACGAGAAGTGAGAGAGAGACAGGTCTGGCATACCCACCCAGAGACCTGGCCCCTGGTGGAAACTATGGGAACTAGGCATGTAGGCTTACAGCCTACATTTTGCTCGGCTGGCAGACAGCATAGGCTGTCTACACAAGTCAGTTCCCTTGAGGGGCGTCAATAGCATCAAGTCACTTCCCTTGGGGGTCGTCAATGACATCAAGTCACTTCCCTTGAGAGCCGTCAATGGCATCAAGTCACTTCCCTTGAGGAGCGTCAATGGCATCAAGTCACTTCCCTTGAGGGGTGTCAATGGCATCAAGTCACTTCCCTTAAGGGGCGTCATCGGCATCAAGTCACTTCCCTTGAGGGGCGTCAACAGCATCAAATCACTTCCTTTGAGGGTCGTCAATGGCATCAAGTCACTGTCCTTGAGGGGCGTCAACAGCATCAAGTCACTTCCCTTGAGGGACGTCATCGGCATCAAGTCACTTCCCTTGAGGGAAAAAGAATGTAATGCATTTATATGTTCCACTTGAGTTTTGATGAAGCCCTCGAGTGTTCAAATGTACTTCATTGTGTTCCAGAGTGATTAACTGTATATTTACTGTGGCCATCAGTGATCTACTTAAATACTGCTGTCAGTGACCCACTTTCTTGAGAGATAAATCGCTGCTTCTATGGTGATCCCAGAGCGATGGACAGCACTGTTGCAATTCTCCCAGAGTTACTGTGAACAAAGTCAAGGTAGACAGTAATACTCACATACAATAATGAGTGAGCGAGTGTGAATATTGTGCCAAATTTATTATTTAAAAAAACATTTGCTCGGCTGAGAGAGTAAAAAAAAATAGCAGTGCCATGTATCTGATATTCCAGCGTTCAGGTTTACTCAACTTGATTAAAAGAGTTGGAACAGTCTCACTGGCGCAGCTGCTGCCCCACCAACACACTAGTGGAAGAGCTGCACCAGCTTCCCTTTTGTGGGAGAGCTGCAGCAGCTGTACTTCTGATTAAAAGCTGAAGTGGCTTCGCCTTTGTAGATGTACTAAACCAGATGTACATTTATAAAAGTGCCTTTTCAGCTGTACTATTGTGGCAGCTCTGCTCCAATTGTACCTTTGTGGCTGTACGGTACCAATTGTATCTTAGTAAAGGCACTGCTACTGAGGAGGAATAACATCTTATAGGAGTGAGGAAGAGCCAGTTGTGAGTGTGGGGCAAGTTCGTGACCCAGTGGGTAGAATGATAGAGGGTAAGGCAGCAGAGATTGATGGGATAAAGATAGAAATGTTAAAAGCAGGTGGGGATATAGCTTTGGAGTGGTTGGTGCTATTATTTAATAAATGTATGGAACAGGGTAAGGTACCTAGGGATTGGCAGAGAGCATGCATAGTTCCTTTGTATAAAGGCAAATGGGACAAGAGAGAGTGTAATAATTATAGGGGAAGTAGTCTGTTGATTATACCTGGTAAAGTGTATGGTAGTTATTATTGAAAGAATTAAGAGTAAGACGGAGAGTAGGATAGCAGACGAACAAGGAGGCTTTAGGAAGGGTAGGGGATGTGTAGACCAAGTGTTTACAGTGAAACATATAGATGAACAGTATTTAGATAAGTGTAAAGAGGTTTTTGTGGCATTTATGGATTTGGAAAAGGCGTATGACAGGGTGGATAGGGGGTCAATGTGGCAGATGTTACAGGTGTATGGAATAGAAGGTAGGTTACTGAAATCAGTGAAGAGTTTTTACGAGAATAGTGAGGCTAAGTTTCTAGTGGGTATCCAGCTTCCTCCCTTCAGACTACAGACTGAAGTAGAATAGATTACTTAGGATTTACACTAATCAGTAGATACTCGTAAGTCATCACCTGCATGACATGCTATGGGAAGAGTCACATTACCCTGAATGGTTCTTATTCTTGTAAGTTACTTGATCCCATTTTCAAGTTCAGTTTGTGAATATGTGCATATCTGTGAAAAAAATATTTAATTTTATATTAATATTTAATTGAAATTTTCCGCTGACTATCAGTGAGATATTTATGTATTATTGAACGTAGATAATTTTGTATACACTGAAGGCTTTTCCCTCCCATGTAGTTGTATAAAATTAGAATGTAATAATCTTTGTACTTCACTGGTATCACCACAGGTTAATTCCAGATATTAAAATATTAATTCCCTTCTGACAGTATATTAATATATCCACTAGAGGGACTTTAAGTGTTGTGCTGGCAGGTTAATAATAATAAAATCTTTATTTCTACAAGTACATGTACAAGGTATACAGGCGTTGCTGACATCAATAACATACTACTATACAGAAAGTCGCTTGTTATGCAGAGCATTTCGGGCAAATTAGGTCCATTTTGTCCCAGGATGCGACCCACACCAGTCGACTAACACCAAGGTACCCATTTTACTGACGCGTGAACATAGACAACCGGTGTAAGGAAATACGTCCGATGTTTCCACCCCCCTTCGCCGGGAATCGAACCCGGACCCTCACCGTGTGAAGCGAGAGCTTTTGCCACCAGGCCACGGGCCACCACGTTTCATAATAAGTTTAATTTGCCACAACAAAAACTACATAACTATTATCTGATAAAAAAAATAATGAATTTATTTTTCACCTCCGCGTAAATTTCATTTTTTTGTAATAACATCTCTGCCACTGTGGCAAATATTTTTTTTTAACCAGCACATGAATATATTCATTCTGAATAAACATATTCCGTAAACCTCATATGTTGACTTCATTCAGTATTCCCTCTAAGATCCGAGAAAATCTGAAGTCTCAAATAAAATTTTTACGTTTATCAAAGTCTGTGTTGTATTCCAGCAGCAGGAGGCGAACACCCCGGAGCGCTCTGACCTGCAGCTCAGTCCCAATATAACCGACTGGTCATGGGTTCGATTCTTTTAGACGAAATGTATAAGAGGGCTTCTTATTCTGCCCATTGTTTACCTAATCAGCTCTTATGGATAGCACACAATGTGAATGTAAAATGAATTAAGGTTGTATACAACATACAAGTAAGCAAAAGAACACTTACATAGGTACATACTCTCACACATGAGAAAGGAAGCACATGACCCCGACCTATAAGATACTTATTAGACAGTAATATAAATTTAAAAAAAGGAGTCTGTTGACTAGACAGCATAAATCAAAGGTAAAACAAAGGCGTCTCAAGAAATCTTTTAAGAAGTTCATCTGAATGTTAAAAAAATGGGATTTCCTAGATGAGGTACTGCCAGAGAGAGACATTATTAACAATTTTAGGAAGAGTTATTATTGCATATAAAAGGTTACGATTTCTTATATCTGAGTGAGAGTACATGTGAAGGATATTTACAGACGTATCCATGAGCCAATATTCAAATATAAACATTTCATTCAAGATGTAATACACACATGTCAGACCAATCATTGACTTACGTCATAGGCTTAAGGTCTCTACCTCGTCAAACTCAGAAGAAGCGTTGAAACGTCTAAAGACTCACCATCATAATGATGTCGGATTGGATAAAGTAGACAAACCACACGAAGAATAAAACGAGATTTGTTAACGCAAAAGAAACACTTGAGTATTCACAGGGTGGACCAGAAGAGACTGATTTGACGTTATGACAAAACGGAAAGACACATGCAAATTGCTCATTTAAATAAACCAAAGGGGCGTCAGAAATTACTTTGACGGAGTGTGTCTTGAGCGAGGTGTGGAAGCAGCTTGTGGTAGCTCACTCCATACGTAATTTATTAACTGAACATGGTGAAATTAAAAGGCTGGAAAACAGCAACGCAGGTAGATTAAAGTGAGAAGTAGTTTTATGTCCGAGGAAACCTCACAGAGTATACTTTATTGAGCTCAAACACACAGAACACACATACACACACGGGGCCAGGAGCTACGACTCGGCCCCTGCAACCACACTTAGGTGAGTACAATTAGGTGAGTATACACACACACACACACACACTTACATCCCCCACCCCTCACTATGCAGTAGAATCCCCCAGCACACCGCCAGGGCCCCCACCCCACAGACCCCCCGAAACACAGTGTTGGAGAGGAAACTGAATGTATGGTACACGGACGCAGATGGAATAACGAAAAAGTGGGAGGAGTGGCATGAAAGAATCAAAGAGGCATCACCGGACATCATAGCCCTCACTGAAACAAAGCTCACAGGGATGATAACAAATGCCATCTTTCCAACGGGATACCAGATCCTGAGGAAAGACAGAGGGAACAGAAAGGGTGGAGGAGTGGCACTGCTGATCAAAAACAGATGGGATTTTGAGGAGCTGGAGAGAGGGGACAGAGTAGAAGCAGGAGATTGTATAATAGGAACACTTCAGTCCGGAGGTCCAAAGGTGATAATTGCAGTGATGTATAACCCACCACAGAACAGCAGGAGAACAAGGCAAGAGTATGATGAGAGTAATAGAGCGATAGTTGACACACTGGCCGAATTATCCAGAAGGGCTCATGCGAGCAGGGCGAAGCTACTGATCATGGGTGACTTCAACCATAAGGAAATCGATTGGGAGAACTTAGAACCACATGGGGGCCAAGAAACATGGAGGGCTAAAATGATGGAGGTGGTACTGGAAAATCTCATGTACCGACATGTAAGGGACAATACCAGAGAGAGAGGGGAGGACGAACCAGCGAGACTGGACCTAGTATTCACCCTGAGTAGTGCAGACATTGAGGACATCACACATGAAAGCCACCTTGGGGCCAGTGATCATATGGTTCTAAGCTTCGACTACATAGTAGAGTTACAAGTGGAGGGGGAAGCAGGAAGGGCTGCACAAATGAAGCCAAACTACAAGAAAGGTGACTACGTGGCATGAAGAACTTCCTGCACGGAGTTCAGTGGGACAGAGAGCTGGCAGGGAAGTCGGTAAACGAGATGATGGAATATATGACAACAATTTGCACGGAAGCTGAGGGAGGTTTATACCCAAGGGTAACAGGAAAAGCGAAAAGCCAGGATGAGCCCATGGTTCACCCAAAGGTGCAGGAAGCCAAAACCAAGTGTGCCAGGGAATGGAAGAAGTATAGAAGGCAAAGGACCCAGGAGAATAAGGAGAGCAGTCGTAGAGCCATAAATGAATATGCACAGGTAAGAAGGAAGCCCAAAGACAATACGAAAATGACATAGCAGCGAAAGCAAAATCTGACCCAAAGCTGTTGTACAGCCACATCAGGAGGAGAACAACAGTCAAGGACCAGGTGATCAGGCTGAGGAAGGAAGGAGGGAGGTCACAAGAAATGACCACGAAGGTGTGAGGAGCTCAACATGAGATTCAAAGAGGTGTTCACAGAGGAATAGAAGGGCCTCCAGAAAGGAGGAGAGGTAGGGTACACCATCAGGTGCTGGACACGATACACACAACTGAGGAGGAAGTGAAGAGGCTACTAAGCGAACTAGATACCTCAAAGGCGATGGGGCCGGACAACATTTCTCCATGGGTCCTGAGAGAGGGAGCAGAGGAGCTGTGTACCTAACAACAATCTTCAACACGTCTATCGAAACAGGGCAACTACCAGATGTATGGAAGACAACAAATGTAGTTCAATTTTTAAAAA
>WNWK01008258.1:0-86180 GCA_009830355.1 Cherax destructor | reverse complement strand
TTATTTTTTAAAACCCACCTTTACACCCCAACCCACCATTACACTTCCCCAAACCCCACCTTCACTTCTCACCCACCATTACCTTCCATCCCCCTTCCTTCTCCCCACCATTCACTTCTACACCCCCCTTACCTTCTACATCCCACTATTCCCTTCACCCACCTTTTCTTGCCCCCACCATTGCTTTTCACCCACCATTACACTTGCAAAACCCCCTTTTAACTTCAAAAACCCAAATTACCTTGCCCCCATTAAATTGTTTCTTTATTTTGGTTGTCATTTGTCAAATTCTATCCTATTGATACTGGGAATTTTTAAAAGGTTTATTTGTGGTGTGTATTATTTTTTTTATTTTTTAATACATCGGCGTTTCCCACCGGGGCGGGTGGTCAAAAGAAAACTTTCATCTTACTTCATCACTGTCTTGCCGGGGGCCACACAGATAAAAAATTGAAACATTAACACCCCTCCTTCAGGTGCCGGGCATGTCTTCCCATCTCCAGGACTGGCCCGCCTGTTTTCCCCTGAACCCCTTCATAAATGTTACCTTTCCCTCCAACAACACATCAAGTCCTAAAAACCTTTTGTCTCCTTCGCTCCTATCAAATCGTCACGCATGTTTGGAAGTCAACCCTCACACACAAAACCTCCTTTCCCCCTTCCTCCAACCCTTTTCCTCCCTCCCCCATCTTTCCACTCGTTTATACATTTTAAGTATTGTTCCATCCTCTCATGTCTGAACCCCCTCAAAAACTCCTCCTCACCCATGGATAATAGTTTTAAATCCTGCACCTCCTCAAATTTTCCAAATTAATATCTCTGCATTATATTCACACCAAAATTCCCCAGTCATACCTCCACTGCCTCTATTTCCCCTTGGGCAACATTCACAACCTATGCTTCACCCATACAAGAGTGTTGGGAAAAAATCTCTCAACATTTTCCCTTTTTTCTTTCGTGGATAAAGTTCGTTGTCTCCAAAACTCCCAGTGCCCACTCACCTTTTTCCCCTGTCAATTCTATGATTTCCTCATCTTTCATTAGACCCATCTGTGACACATCCACTCCCAAATATCTGAATACATTCACACACTTCCTCCATACTCTCTCCCTCCAATCTGATATCCAATCTTTTGTCACCTAATTTTTTGTTATCCTCATGACCTTACTATTTCCTATATTCACTTTTAATTTTCTTCTTTTACATACCCTACCAAACTCATCCACCAACCTCTGCAACTTCTCTTCAGAATCTTCCAAAAGCACAGTGTCATAAGCAAAGAGCAACTGTGACAACTCCCACTTTGTGTTAGATTCTTTGTCTTTTAACCCACACCTCTTGCCAACACCCGCGCATTCACTTCTCTTACAACCCCATCTATAAATATATTGAACAACCACTGTGACATCACACATCCTTGTCTAAGGCCTACTTTTACTGGGAAATGATCTCCCTCTTTCCTACATACTCTAACCTGAACCTCACTATCCTCGTAAAACTCTTCATTGCTTACAGTAACCTAAATCCTATTCCATACACCTGCAACATCTGCCACATTCCCTCCCTATCCACCCTGTCATATGCTTTTTCCAAATCCATAAATGCTACAAAACCTCTTTACCCTTATCTAAATACTGTTCACCTATATGTTTCACTGTAAACACTTGGTCTACACACCACCTACCTTCCCTAAAACCTCCTTGTTCATCTGCTATCCTACTTTCTGTCTTACACTTAATTCTTTCAATAGTAACTACCATACACTTTACCCGATATACTAAGACTTATTCAATATAATTTTTGCTCTCTCTTTTGTCCCTTTGCCTTTATACAAAGGAACTATGCATGCTCTCTGCCAATCCATAGGTACCTTACCCTCTTCCATACATTTATTAAATAATAACACCAACTGCTCCAAAACTATATCCCCACCTGCTTTTAACATTTCTATCTTTATCCCATCAATCCCACGAACTTCCCCACACTCACAACTGGCTCTTCCACACTCCTACAAGATGTTATTCCTCCTTGCCCTATACACGAAATCACAGCTTCCTATCTTCATCAACATTTAACAATTCCTCAAAATATTCCTCTATCTTCCGATACCTCTAACTCTCCATTTAATAACTCTCCTCTCCTATTTTTAACTGTCACATCCATTTGTTCCTAGGCTTCCTCAACTTATTAATCTCACTCCAAAACTTTTTCTTATTTTCAACAAAATTTGTTGAGATGCCAGTCGTCTCCCACAGAGGCAGGTGACCCAAAAAAGAAACACTTTCACCATCATTCACATATAATCACTGTCTTTGTAGAAATGCCAAGATATGACAGTTTAGATGTCACTCCAAACAGCCAATATCCCAAACCCCTCCTTTAAAGTGCAGGCATTGTACTTCCCACCTCCAGGACTTAAATCCTGTTAACCAGTTTCCCTGAATCCCTTCACAAAATATTACCCTTCTCACACTCCAACAGCTCATCAGGTCCCAAAAATCATCTCCATTCACTCCCATCTAACATGCTTACACTTGCCTGCTGTATGTGCAAGCTCCTTGTACACAAAACCTTTTACCCCCTCTCTCCATCCTTTCCTAGGACTACCCCTCCCCTCTTTCCCTCCACTACAGATATATACACCCTCCAAGTCATCCTATTTTGCTCCATTTACTTTAAAAAATAGGCTTATACTGCCTATGTAATAGCTTTTTTTCTTTAAGTTAAAGAGCCAAAGTTTGTTTTAACAACCTGCTAAGTTATGCTGAATTCAGTTATTTAATGGAACTTCCTTTGATCCCAAACTAGATACTAGGAAATGAAAAAGGTGTAATTGTGCTTGTGACCGAGAACCTAGAAGCCTATCAGCCATCTCCAAGTCTTGTAGATGCAGCGCAGGGGTATCAAGTATGGCCCATCTTATACCCCCATGATGACAATATTTCCATACAAGTTTACCAGGACTTGGCTAACATTGTACCTGGAACCCCTGTACTCACTACCAGTAACATCATAGATAAGGTTAATCTTGCTGGTGTATCCGTCAATTATCAGTCTGTAGACAGTTATGCAGCTCTCTCTGAAAATTTACTCAAAGTTGGAGGAAACTCGCTTGAAAAAGTAAGTGATCTTTTTATGTTTGACTTTGTAAAAAAAATAATTTCATAAATCCTTCAGAGCATCATAATTTTGTTCTACCTGTACGGTATATTAATTCTGTACATATAAAATTATGTAGAGCAAAGGTTTATTTTCCTAACCTTGAGAATTTGTTAACCTGAAGCTACTAAAATGTGACCTTTGGTATACCTTATAGG
Source organism: Cherax destructor (assembly GCA_009830355.1). Classification (NCBI taxonomy): domain Eukaryota; kingdom Metazoa; phylum Arthropoda; class Malacostraca; order Decapoda; family Parastacidae; genus Cherax; species Cherax destructor. Next base: position 82,862 of record WNWK01008258.1, on the reverse strand, counting down.
GGACAGGAAATGTGTAATTTGTTGATGTTCACTTTGCCAAGGATGAGGCTGTGCCCATTTACTCATCTGTTACTATTAGGGCTTAACCTGATTGAAAGGTACTCATCATCAACCTACTTAGACTATAATTAATCAATCAATGCAATATACTATATAAATAAAAAAATTATTGTGGTATTATGGTATACTTTATGTTCATGCATTTATTGAATTTTTTATTAACACATCGGCGATTCCACCAAGGCAGGGTGGCCGAAAAGAAAAACTTTCGTCATCATTCACTCCATCACTGTCTTGCCAGAGGGTGCTTTACACTACAGTTATAAAACTGCAACATTAACACCCTCCTTCAGAGTGCAGACACTGTACAGTGGTACCTCGAGTTACGATGGTCCCAAAATCGCCCTTTTATGTAAGTTTATTTTTTAAATGATTTTGTAAGTATATTTATGGGGTGTAAAAGGACTAGTCTCTTTTACATTATTCCTTATGGGGATAAATTCATTTGGTAATGACACTTGAACAGCATTCTCGAACGAAAAATATCGTAACTTCGAGGTACCACTGTACTTTCCATCTCCAGGACTCAAGTCCGGCCTGCCGGTTTCCTGAATCCCTTCATAAATGTTACCTTGCTCACACTCCAACAGCACGTCAAGTATTAAAACCATTTGTCTCCATTCACTCCTATCAAATACGCACACGCATGCTTGCTGGAAATCCAAGCCCCTCGCACACAAAACCTCTTTTACCCCTCCCTCCAACCTTTCCTAGGCCGACCCCTACCCCGCCTTCCCTCCACTACAGATTTATACACTCTCGAGGTCATTCTGTTTCGTTCCATTCTCTCTACATGTCCGAACCACCTCAAAACCCTCCTCAGCCCTCTGGATAATAGTTTTGGTAATCCCGCACCTCCTCCTAATTTCCAAACTCCGAATTCTCTGCATTATATTCACACCACATTGACCTCAGACATGACATCTCCACTGCCTCCAGCCTTCTCCTCGTTCGACATTCATCACCCATGCTTCACACCCATATAAGAGTGTTGGTATAACTATACTCTCATACATTCCCTCTTAACTTCCATGGACAAAGTTCTTTGTCTCCACAGACTCCGAAGTGCACCACTCACCCTTTTCCCCTCATGAATTCTATGATTCACCTCATCCTTCATAGACCCATCTGCTGACATGTCCACTCCCAAATATCTGAATACATTCACCTCCTCCATACTCTCTCCCTCCAATCTGATACCCAATCTTTCGTCACCTAATCTTTTGTTATCCTCATCACCCTACTCTGTCCTACATTCACTTTCAATATTCTTCTTTTACATACCTTACCAAATTCATCCACCAACCTCTGCAACTTCTCTTCAGAATCTCCCAAAAGCACAGTGTCATCAGCAAAAAGCAACTGTGACAACTCCACTTTGTATTTGATTCTTTGTCTTTTAACCCACACCTCTTGCCAAGACCCTCGCATTCACTTCTCTTACAACCCCATCTATAAATATATTGAACAACCACGGTGACATCACACATCCCTGTCTAAGGCCTACTTTTACCGAGAAATAATCTCCCTCTCCTACACACTCTAACCTGAGCCTCACTATCCTCATAAAGCTCTTCACTGCTTTCAGTAACCTACCTCCTATTCCATACACCTGCAACATCTGCCATATTGCCCCCTATCCACCCTATCATACGCCTTTCCAAATCCATAAATGCCACAAAACCTCATTACCCTTATCCAAATACTGTTCACCTATATGTTTTACTGCAAAACTTGGTCTACACACCTCCTACCTTTCCTAAAGCCACCTTGTTCATCTGCTATTCTGCTCTCTGTCTTACTCTTAATTCTTTCAATAATAACTCTACCATACACTTTACCTGGTATACTTAACAGACTTATTCCCTATAATTTTTGCACTCTCTTTTGTCCCTTTGCCTTTATACAAGGGAACAATACACGCTCTCTGCCAGTCCCTAGGTACCTTACCCTCTTCCATACTTGTATTAAATAATAGCACCAACCACTTCAAAACTATATCTACGCCTGCTTTTAACATTTCTACCTTTATCCCATCAATCCCAGCTGCCTTACCCCCTTTCATTCTACCCACTGCCTCACGAACTTCCCCCACACTCACAACTGGCTCTTCCGCACTCCTACAAGATGTTATTCCTCCTTGCCCTATACACGAAATCACAGTTTCCCCTGTCTTCATCAACATTTAACAACTCATCAAAATATTCCCTCCATCTTCCCGATACCTCTAACTCTCCATTTAATAACTCTCCTCTCCTATTTTTAACTGTCAAATCCATTTGTTCCCTAGGCTTCCTCAACTTATTAATCTCACTCCAAAACTTTTCTTATTTTCAACAAAATTTGTTGATAACATCTCACCCATTCTCTCATTTGCTCTCTTTTTACATTGCTTGACCACTCTCTTAACCTCTCTTTTTTCTTCATATACTCTTCCCTCCTTGCATCACTTCTACTTTGTAAAAATCTCTCATATGCTAACTTTTTCTCCCTTACTACTCTCTTTACATCATCATTCCACCAATCGCTCTTCTTCCCTCCGCACCCACTTTCTTGTAACCACAAACTTCTGCTGAACACTCTAACACTACATTCTTTAACCTACTCCATACATCTTCGACCCCATTGCCTACACTCTCACTAGCCCATCTATCCTCCAATAGTTGTTTATATCTTACCCTAACTGCCTCCTCTTTTAGTTTATAAACCTTCACATCTCTCTTACTTACTGCTTCTATTTTCCTTGTACCCATCTACCTTTTACTCCCACTTTAGCTACAACTAAAAAATGATCTGATATATCTGTGGCCCCTCTATAAACATGTACATCCTGAAGTCTACTCAACAGTCTTTTATCTACCAATACATAGTCCAACAAACTACTGTCATTACGCCCTACATCATATCTTGTATACTTATTTATCCTCTTTTTCTTAAAATATGTATTACCTATAACTAAACCCTTTCTATACAAAGTTCAGTCAAAGGGCTCCCATTGAATATAGGATACATTTGTACACCAAACTACTGTAGTTATGTTCCTCAACACCACTGTGCAATAGAATATTGTTACAATATTATTTTTTTTTATTAACACATATGCCATTTCCCACCAAGGCAGGGTGGCCCAACAAAGAAAAAACTTTCATCATTCACTCCATCATTGTCTTGCCAGAGGCGTGCTTACACTACAGCTACAAAACTGCAACATTAACACTTAATACTTAAAGGAAAATACCATCAGGTTTCAGTACTCAAAATAATAACATAATTAAAAATGGTACTAAACCAGCAAATAATAGAGCCAACAAGATTGGAGAATACACTGGACCTCATCTTCACTAACAATGATGATCTGATACGAAATATTACCATATAAAAACAATATACAGTGGACCCCCGAGTAATGAACACCCCGGAAATCGTACAATTATGTAAGTATAATATTGTAAGTGCTTGTGGAAGTGTATTTTTGGGGTCTGAAATAGACTAACCTATGTGACATTATTCCTTAAGGTAGTAAATTCGTTCGGTAATGGCACTTGAGCAGGCTTCTGTAATGAAGTTTTTACGTTACTCGGGGGTCCACTGTACATACTCAGATCACAACATAATAGAGGTTCAAACATGTATGTGCGAGGCCCCAGACCAACAAAATGTGATCAGTCACAAGGGAGCCTTCACCAAATTGAACTTCAATAACAAAAACATAAGGTGGGACTAAGTCAACCAGCTCCTAAATGATATAAACTGGGAAGATAGCCTAAGCAACGTGGATCCAAACCTATGTCTAGAACAAATTAACTCTGTGACACTCGAGGTATGCTCAAGGTATATTCCTTTAAGGAAAAGGAAGAGAAAATGTAAACTAGAAAGAGAAAGGCGCTCCCTATACAGGCGAAGGCAAAGAATAACAGAGTGGCTAAAAGAGGCCAATATATCTGTAATGCGAAGGGAGGCACTGGCCAGAGAAATAGCAAACATTGAACTAAAGCTAAAGGAATCTTACAGTAGTCAAGAAATGCAGGAAGAACTAAAAGCCATAAATTAAATTAAAAGAAACCCTAAATATTTCTTTTCTTATGCCAAATCAAAGTCGAGAAAAACATCCAGTATTGGGCCCTACTTAACCCTTTCGGGTTTGGTCGTACTAGTACGGCTTACGCCCTGGGGTTATTGACGTACTAGTACGCCTAAATTCTAGCACCCTCAAATCAAGCAGAAACAGGCTGTTAGGCCTAGATGTGATAGAATGGGTCTGTGCGGTCAGTGTGCGCAGTATAAAAAAATTCCTGCACCACACATTGCATAATGAGGAAAAAAAAACTCTTGACCGTATTTTTGGTTTAAAACAGCGACTTTGCAGTCTATTTTCGTATGGTATTTATGCTTGTATTCTCGTTTTCTTAGTCTCATTTTATAGAATAGATGATATATTACAGAAATAGAGATAATTTTGACTGGTTTCACAATGACAAGTACAGTGGTACCTCGACTTACGATGGTCCCCAAACTCACCCTTTTATGTAAGTTTATTTTTTAAATGCTTTTGTAAGTGTAATTTTGGGGGTCTAAAAGGACTAGTCTATTTTACATCATTTCTTAAGGAGATAAATTCGTTTGGTAATGGCACTTGAACAGCATTCTGGAATGAAAAAATATCGTAAGTCGAGGTACCACTGTACCTTGAAACTGAGCGCAAAGTAGTGAAAATGTTCGATTTTGGCCGATGTTCAAGAGTAAACAAATCATACCATGCATCCAATACACATCAACTGGAGAGTCAAATATTCTTGCACAAGTGCGCTGATATTATTTATACCATTTTTACAATGATGCAGTTGTATACATAACAGTAAATCTTCTATTTTTTGTGAGAAAAAAATTCAAAATGGAAAGCAAAAGTAATGTAAGAGGGGCCTGGAGACGTGACTAATGAACAGAGAAGATGTTATTTTAGTGCCAGGAATGTCTGCCTTGTTTATTATGGACCCTATTTTGAAATTGGCATCGTTTGAAATTTGTGTGAAATTGACCAAATTGCCATTTTCTGACCACTATTTTGGGTAGTTGAAATTGGTAAATAGGCGGTTTCTTGTACTCAATCGATAGAAGAAATGGAGTTCTAGTGAAATAGCTATAATTTTAGTAGACTGAAACATTGGAATTTGCCGAAAATAGGGCTCAAAGTGGGCGAAATCGCCGATGCGTAAATGTCATTGATACCGCTACCTTCACGAAAGCATATTATTATTATTATTATTATAATCAAATAGAAGCGCTAAACCACAGGGGTTTCACAAAAGCATAATTCCGTTAGTTTTCGATCAAATTTCATAATTTTTGTGGCGTTATGATCTGAAAAAGATTCTCTATCATTTCATACGAAAAAAATATTTTTTGTTTTTTTTAAATTCGTGGACCCTGAGAACGAGTTTCAGAGAGACACCTTGGACCCCCAAAGGGTTAAACGAGATGGGTCCTACACAGATGACAGCAAGGAAATGAGTGATTTACTCAAGTCCCAATATGACTCAGTTTTTAGCGAGCCGCTAACCAGACTGAAAGTCAAAGACCTAAATGAATTTTTTATGAGTGAGACACAGAATTTGGTAGACTCAAATCTATCTGATATTATCCTGATGCCAAATGACTTTGAAAAGGTGATAAATGACATGCCCATGCACTCTGCCCCAGGCCCAGACTCATGGAACTCCGTGTTCATCAAGAACTGCAAGAAGCCCCTATCATGTGCTTTTAACATCCTATGGAGAGGGAGCATGGACACGGGTCATCTCACAGCTGCTAAAAACAACAGACATAGCCCCACTCCACAAAGGGGCAGTAAATCAATAGCAAAGAACTACAGACTGATAGCACTAACATCCCATATCATAAAAATCTTGAAAGGGTTCTAGGAAGCAAGATCACCACCCACCTAGATACTCATCAGTTACACAACCCAGGCCAACAGGAGTTTAGAGCAGGTCACTCCTGCCTGTCCCAACTACTGGACCACTATGACAAGGTCCTGGATGCTCTAAAAGACAAAAATGCAGATGTACTATACACAGGCTTTGCAAAAGCCTTTGACAAGCATGGCCCTGGTGTAATAGCGCACAAAATGCATGATAAAGGAATAACAGGAAAAGTTGGTAGATGGATCTATAATTTCCTAAAAAATACAACACAAAGAGTAGTAGTAAACAGAGTAAAGTCTAAGGTGGCTACTGTGAAAAGCTCCACAAGGCACTGTACTTGTCCCCATTCTGTTCCTTATCCTCATGTCTGACATAGACAGAGATGTAAGCCACAGCACCGTGTCTTCCTTTGCAGATGACACCAGAATTTGCATGAGTGTCCTCCACTTCAAGACTCCATGCGGACATCAACCAAATCTTTAAATGGACTGCAGAAAACAATACATACATATGAAGTTCAATGATGAGAAATTTCAGTTACTCCAATATGGAAAACGTGAGGAAATTAAAACTGTACTGGAGTATAAAACAAATTCCAACTACTACACAATAGAGCGACAAACTAATGTAAAAGACCTGGGAGTGATAATGTCGGAGGATCTCACCTTCAAAGACCACAACATTGTATCAATCGCATCTGCTAGAAAAATGACAGGATGGATAATGAGAACCTTCAAAACTAGGGATGCCACGCCCATGATGACACTCTTCAGGTCGCTTGTTCTACAGTATCTAGGCTCTGGAATATTGCTGCACATTAACAGCACCTTTCAAGGCAGGTGAAATGGCTGACCTAGACAATGTACAGAGAACCTTCACGGCACAAATAACTGCGATAAAAACACCTCAATTACTGGAAACGCTTAAAGTTCCTCAACCTGTACTCTCTAGAATGCAGGCGGGAGAGATACATGATTATATACACTTGGAAAATCCTAGAGGGATTAGTACCAAACTTGCACACGAAAATCACTCCCTATAAACAAACAAATTTTTTTTATTTCCTTGCAAGTTTACATTGATGTTATGTAATTACAATAATGAGTTGCAGTGCAAAGAGAGCCACTATCATGCCATGGCATTATGGGCAGACTAAATTTAATGGCTTACAGACTACTTAATACTAGAGAAATTGATCATAGTTTGCTTAAGTTGTACATCTGTTATTATTTATAGCAGTAAGTTTACTAAAATTACAATCTGGGGATATTACATTGGGACAAGTTGAAAGTATTTTGTAGATTGTTTATATCAATAGTAAATATTTAAATTATATTATGGGAATTATAACATTGTGCATTGTTGAAAGCAGTTTACAGAATGAGAATGCTACAATTGGGTGTAAGGCAGTATTGTTTTGGGCAGGTATTTATACTACGATGTAGTATTTATTAATACAGTGGAACCCCGAGTTTCGGCCATAATTCGATCCAGGAGGCTGTTCAAGTGCCATTACCGAACGAATTTGTTCCCATAAGGAATAATGTAAAATAGATTAGTCCGTTTCAGACCCCCAAAAATACACTTACAAAAGCACTTACAATAATACACTTACATAATTGTTCGAGTTGGGAGGTGGCTGAAACTTGGGGTACCACTGTATGTGGACTCTGGGCATCTAGTTTAGAAGTTTTAAGATTTAGGTAATTGGGAGATTTTTTGGTAAAATTAAATATTGAGTACAGTGGACCCTTGGTTAATGAAAAAACTTCATCCCAGAAGCCTGCTCAAGTGCCATTACCGAACGAATTTACTTCCTTAAGAAATAATGTCACGTAGGTTAGTCTATTTCAGACCCCCAAAAATACACTTCCACATGCACTTACAATATTATACTTACATAATTGTATGATTTCCGGGGTATTCGTTAACCGAGGGTCCACTGTATTGAATATTTAGTTTAGAGTATTTAGCTTAGACTCAGCAGACAATGCAACATCCCTCCCAATGAAAAGCAGGGGTGCCACTAGCACGATAAGAGACATCACAATAAGTGTCAGGGGCTCAAGACTGTTCACCTGCCTCCCAGCATACATGAGGGGGATTACCAATAGACCCCTGGCTGTCTTCAAAGTGCTGGACAGTCACCTAAAGTCAGTACCTGACCAGCCAGGCTGTGGTTCGTACGTCGGGTTGCATGCGGCCAACAGTAACAGTCTGGTTGATCAGGCCCTGATTCACTAAGAGGCCTGGTCACAGACCGGGCTGCGGGGGCAATGACCCCAGGTATACTCCAGGTATTTATTCCTTACCTCACTTTATGGCAGTTCTGATTTTTAAAGAGGAGAGTCTTGTAGAGGTTTGTTGATGTAGGTCACTAGGCCAGTGAGTATACATATATACAGTGGACCCCCGACTTTCGAACATTCTTCATTCCAGAATGCTGTTCAAGTGCTGTTACCAAATGAATTTATTCCCATAAGGAATGATGTAAATTAGATTTGTCCATTTCAGACCCCCAAAAATACACTTATAAAAGCACTTACAATAATAAACTTGCATAAAAGGGAGAGTTTGGAGTGTTCGAATAGCGAGGGTCCACTGTATTGTTTTTCATATACTACTTGTGGCAATGAGAATATGAAAATATAGTTTCATCATATTTAGTTGTTATTAGGGTATGTTAGTGAAAGAAGGTGTTTTTTAGTAGTGGTTTTGAATATGCTGGCAGGGAGTTCCAGATTTTGGATACTTTTATCCACATTGAGTTTTTACAAAAATTAATTAAGCTGGATACGGGGTATGAAGTTCAACGAGGAGAAATTTCAACTACACATACAGTGGACCCCCGAGTTTCGTAAAAACTTCATTCCAGAAGCCTGCTCAAGTGCCATTACCGAACGAATTTACGTCCTTAAGAAATAATGTCACGTAGGTTAGTCTATTTCAGACGCCCAAAAATACATTTACAAAAGGACTTACAATATTATACTTACATAATTGTACGATTTCTGGGGTTTACGAAACTCGGGGGTCCACTGTACTCAGATATGGAAAACTTGAGGAAATAAAAAATGTATCAAGGTATACGACAAATTCTAACCATACAATAGAGCGAGAGAGAAATGTGAAGGACTTGAGTGATAATGTCAGAGGATCTCGCCTTTAAAGACCACAACAATGTATCTACCTCATCGGCTAGGAAAATGATAGGATGGATAATGAGAACCTTCAAAACTAGGGATGCCAAGCCCATGATGACACTCTTCAAATCACTTGTTCTCTCTAGGCTGGAATACTGCTGTACACTAACAGCCCCCTTCAAGGCTGGCGACATTGCAGACCTGGAGAGTGTACAAAGAACTTTCACAGCACACACAAGTATGATAAAGCACCTAGATTACTGGGAACGTTTGAAGGTCCTTGATCTGTATTCTCTGGAACACAGGCGAGAGAGATACATGATAATATACACTTGGAAGGTCCTGGAGGGATTGGTACCAAACCTGCACATGAAAATCACTCCCTATGAAAGCAAAAGACTCAGCGGGAGATGCAAAGCAGGGGCGCCACGAGTACACTGAGAGACAACACCATAAGTGTCCGGGGCCCAAGACTGTTCAACTGCCTCCCAGCATACATTAGGGGGATTACCAATAGACCCCTGGCTGTCTTGAAGAAGGCACTGGACAGGCACCTAAAGTCAGTACCTGACCAACCGGGCTGTAGTTCGTACGTCAGTTTGCGTGCGGCCGACAGTAACAGCCTGGTTGATCAGACCCTGATCCACCATGAGGCCTGGTCTCAGACCTGGCCGCGGGGGCGTTGACCCCTGAAACCCTCTCCAGGTAAACTCCAGGTCGTATTATGTCTATGGGTTCTGTTGCAACTATCAAGGAAGTGCTTCAGATAAGGAATAATATTAGAATTTATTATTCTGTATATGTAGGAGTGGCATCTATATTGTCATATCTGGGCACCTCTGCAAAGACAGTGATTATGTGTGAATGATGGTGAAAGTGTTTCTTTCTTTTTTGGGTCACCCTGCCTCAGTGGGAGACAGCCGACGTGTTGAAAAAAAAAAATGTAGGATGCACAATACATAGTAAGAGTGAATGTTTTGTATAGTAAGTAGATTTAGGTCTTTGAAGAGTGCGGGAGGGGGATTGTTGTCTAGCAGTAGACTGTGTGATCATTCGTACTGCTGCCTTTTGTTGAGTTTTTATTGGCGTGAGATGATTTGCTGTTGTGGATCCCCAGGCACAAATACTGTAGTGTAGGTGAGGTAGGGGTAGATCAGCAAGTAGTATAATGTAAGTACAGTGGACCCCCGTTTTACGTAATTAATTCATTCCAGAATGCTGTTCAAGTGCCGTTACCAAACGAATTTGTTCCCATAAGGAATAATGTAAATTAGATTAGCTCTTTTAGACCCCCAAAAATACACTTACAAAAATACACTTACATAATTGTTCGAGTTTGGAACAGTATGTAAACTGGGGGTACATAATAACATTGTGTAATGTGTTGGATATGGGTGTTGAGTTTCAAGTTGTTGTCAAGGTGCAGGCCCAGAAATTTTCCCCTCAGTATTTTTAGTAATATGAGTATTGTTAATCATAATGTTTAGTTAGACATTACTTGCTCTGTTCCAAAACATAATGTAGAAGGTTTTGTCAGTGTTAAGTGTGAGTTTATTGGCAGTCATCCAGGTTGATATTTTTAAGAGCTCTTCATTAACAATGTTGTTGAGTGATGTAAGATTTGGGTGGGAGATGACAAAAGTTGTGTTATCAGCAAAGAGAATGGATCTAAGTTGCTGTGATACATTTGGAAGATCATTGATGTATAAGAGGAAAAGTAGATGGCCAAAGACACCTCTCTGTGGAATGCCAGTGTCAGAGGTCTTGTTGAAGAGGTTGTGTCCTTAATAGAGGTAAGGTAAGACTGCATGACCTCTGATATCGTAATGATCAAGTTTGTGATGTAGGATGCTATGGTCCACTATATCAAAAGCTTTTCTTAGGTCGATAAAGAGTCCTAGTGGATATTCATTATAAAGTAGGTTGAGCATTTTTATAATTGCATTATTTGTGGTTTTGTTTTGCCTGAAGCCAAACTGGCAGGGGTTGAGAAAATTTTGGATATCAAAGGTAAGTTAGATATTGGCCTATAATTGTTTATATCTGTTGGGTCTCCACCTTTGTGTATTGGAGTAACCTTTGCTATCTTGAGTAATATTGGTGAAGAGGTTATATGCAGCCTTAATAACCCTCGTGTAGTTGATAGGCTGTAAACTCCATTACCCAACCAGCCAACCTCTTGGATATAAAGACCGAGATATACATCACTCGGCATATACAGGTACTCCTCACTTAACGACCGAGTTAGGTTCCTAAGCGAATTGGTCGTTAAACGAGAAGCCGTCCCTTACTGATATTTCAAGCATACTGTACTGGTAGTGGGTTTGTGTCAACCATCTTTAGATATTGTTTTAATGTCACCTTTGCACCATTTATAGTACAGCCTCTCCTCACTTAGCGATGTACTCGTTTACTGACACCTCGGACTTACAACGGGCTCTCTGACCAGTATTCATACCTAAATAATTTCCTCTATTCTGTTTATTTTAATATACAGTACACTGTATTGTATAAACATTTAAAAATACAGTGGACCCTCGGTTAACGAATACCCCGGAAATCGTGCAATTATGTAAGTATAATTTTGTAAGTTCTTGTGGAAGTGTATTTTTGGGGGTCTGAAATAGACTAACCTACGTGAAATTTTTCCTTAAGGGAGTAAATTCGTTCGGTAATGGCACTTGAGCAGACTTCAGGAGTGAAGTTTTTACGAAACTCGGGGGTCCACTGTATACCAGAAATGTTATAAATGATGCAAAGGTGACATTAAAACAATATCAAAGATGGTTGACACAAACTCACTACCATTATAGTATGCTCCTCACTTAGCAATGAATTTGTTTAGCGATGTAGTCTCAGGAACGGAACTCCGTTGTTAAGTGAGGAGAGGCTGTATTTTTAGTACATATGTTAAAAATAGAACTAGGTACAGTGGACCCTCGGTTTTCGTGATTTTTTCGTTCCAGAATGCTGTTCAAGTGCCATTACCAAACGAATTTATTCCCATAAGGAATAATGTAAAGTAGACTAGTCCTTTTAGACCCCCAAAAATACACTTACAAAAGCATTTACAAAAATACACTTACATAAAAGGGCGAGTTTGGAGCATCACGAAAACCGGGGGTCCACTGTACTAAAAACAATAAAAATGTAAAATACATACAGTACACTCATTACTTACCTTAAAATATTTGTAGTCTTAATGTAGGGTGAGAGATAAGTACTTATTGTAGAAAGAGGAAGAGGAGGAAAGAATGGAAGAAGTACAAAAGAAGTTCACTGTAAAGGGGTTAGTGATGTGTCTCAGCATCAAGCAATCTCCAAGACTACATATTTTGTCTATAAATTTGTACAGCCTCTCCTCACTTAGCGATGTACAGTGGACCCCCGCCTAACGAACACCCCGGAAATCGTACAATTATGTAAGTATAATATTGTAAGTGCTTTTGTAAGTGTATTTTAGGGGGTCTGAAATGGATTAACCTACTTGACATTTTTTCTTAAGGGAGTAAATTCGTTCGGTAATGGCACTTGAGCAGGCTTCTGGAATGAATTTTGCTCGTTAGGCAGGGATCCACTGTACCTGTTTACCGACGACTCAGACTTACGATGGGCTCTCTGGCCAGTATAGTACCTAAATAATGCATATTACAGCTGATTTCCTCTATTCTGTTTATTACAATATATAGTAGGGCCCCGCTTTAAGGCGATTTCAAATTATGACCAAAACTCGCTATACAGCAACCCGTCTTTCTAATACGGCGCGCGTCACCCAGTTTGTTTACATTCTCCGTGAGCACATCTCTCTATTATGTCTGGAAACTTTCCAAAAGTTCAAGTGTTTTAAAGTTATTGCATATTTTATATGTGCTCTGATAATACAGTGGTACCTCGACTTATGAGCTTAATTCGTTCCAGACGGCTATTCAAGTGCCGATACCGAAGGAATTTTTTCCCATGCGATATAATGAAAATTAGATTAATCTATTTCAGACCCCCAAAAATACACTTACAAAAGCACCTACAAAAATACACTTACATAATTGTTCAAGTTGGGAGCTGCTCATAAGTAGAGGTACCACTGTACTTGTGTACCTGTACCTAAATATACTTACACACTGTACTGGCGTGCAGGTACACATTAAAATCACTAAGAGTGTCCCTCCAGTCTTAACGCCATTAGTAATACTAATACGGTAGTACGTAATAATCACTCTTGGGCACATTAAATGTCTTATTTTACGTTAATATAGACATTTTCATTAATCCATCTATGATGTTTTCTTCAAAATTATATAAGAAACACGTTACTTACTTAGCATATAAACATGCTATGTTTATATGCTATGGAGGTGTGATAGCTGGGCAGAGGGAAAACATTACGTTTTTTCTGGTCCAGCACCAGAGAAAACGTGTATGAATCTGCGTTTGGCCTAGTCACTCCGCTTTTGTTTACAATTCTCGGCATGAATTATTCATTACTTCTCCCTTCGTTTATGATGGCACCTAAAGGTAGTTGTTAGACACGATTAAATTCAGTGAACAAGGTATGTCGATGGTAATAATATGGCTCTGGGCCGCACCTACTGGCTACCTACACTGACTTCCTACAAATAAATACTACTCACCTCTCATCCAACATTAAGACTACACATATTTTAAGGTAAATAATTAGTGTAATGTACAGTGGTACCTCGAGTTACGATATTTTTCGTTCGAGAATGCTGTTCAAGTGCCATTACCAAACGAATTTATCCCCATAAGGAATAATGTAAAATAGACTAGTCCTTTTACACCCCCAAAAATATACCTACAAAAGCATTTAAAAAAATAAACTTACATAAAAGGGCGATTTTGGGGACCATCGTAACTCGAGGTACCACTGTATGTGTATTTTATCTCTCTGGGCTGCTTTAAATATCGTATACAGTATTAAGTTTGGGACGGCGAGCCAGAGCTACCTACACCTGACTTCCTACAAATAAGTAGTAGTACTACTCACCTCTCGCCCTACATTAAAAAGACTACAAATATTTTAAGGTAAGTAATGAATGTACTGTGTATGTTTTTTTGTTTTTTTTCAACAAGTCGGCTGTCTCCCACCGAGGTAGGGTGACCCAAAAAGAAAGAAAATCCCCAAGAAGAAAATACTTTCATCATCATTCAACACTTTCACCTCACTCATACATAATCACAGTCTTTGCAGAGGCGCTCAGATATGACAGTTTAGAAGTCCCTCCAAACTGCCAATATCCCAAACCCCTCCTTTAAAGTGCAGGAATTGTACTTCCCATTTCCAGGACTCAAGTCCGGCTAACCGGAAAAATTCAAGACTTCCCTGGGAATCGAACCCGAGTCTGCTGCTTTAGAGGCAGCCATGCTGACCGCTGCACCACAGAGCCAAATACACAGAGTAAAATACATACACAGTTCAGAATAACTGTGTATGTATTTTACTTTTTATTGTGTTTTTTAATGCCTAGTTCTATTACTAGCTTAATATAAGTTAGTGTAAACTTGTTGTCTGGCATTTATAAGAGGAAAAAAATGGCGTTCTGCTTTCCGGCGATGTCTGGAATTTTGCTAGCGAGACTTGATCCTATGGTTGAGAAGAAATCATTCATCGTACTGGCTGTTTCAACAGAGTTATGGTTTGCTGGGTTCAGCTTTTGGGTGCCCAGAATTTGAGTGTCTTCCAGGTCTTTTTTATATCACCTCTCGTTTCAGTGAATCTATTAGAGTAATACAGTTGCTTGAACTTTCTTATTAGTTTTGTGAGGACTGACGTATAGTTTTTAAGTTCTTTACTTATTAAGCCCAGTCTGTATTGTCTTTCATAGTGATGTTCCTTATCTATGGATCTAAGGATGCCATTTGTAAGCCACGGGCAACCTAGGAATTTAGTACAGTAGTGATCTGTTTAGTTTTATGGGACAGTGTTTGTTGTACAGTCAATGTATTTTTGTAAAAAAATTCTATCCATTTGTCAACACCTCTGGCATTGGTAAATTCTGCAGGCCAGTCAACTCAACTTAACGCTATTGTGAAGCTCCTCATTGATGCCTTGTCATGGAGTTGCTTAGAAATATTTGTTAGGAGGAAGGTGGGGTAGTGGTCAGTAGTGTTGTTAGTGATTATCCCTGATTTGAGGGGAGCTAATATATTTGTCCATAGTATATGGTCAATTATGGTTACACTCTCCTTGGTTAACCTTGTAGGTTTAGTTACAGCTGGTATGAGTAGGGAATTGTTCATACTGTTAATGAAATCAGTTACTGGTTGGTCATCTGCTAGGCCAAGGTTCATGTTGAAGTCTCCACAACCACTGAAGTGAAACTGAGCTAAAATTCATGTCAAAATATCAGATAAATATTTAAATGATTTTGAATTACCATCTACAGTGCTATACACAATATAAAAATAGTATAAACAATTTATGCAGTTTCTAATCATAACACTATGTGAAAGTTTACCGTAATACCAAATTTGGCCAAAAACTGGAACACTAAATTTTTATTTTAAAATATGCATATCTTGAAGACCATACATCCTGTTGTTGAAATAATAAAAAGCTATACAGAGGTACAATTATGGTTTTTAATTTACTAAAGGTCAAGTATTTTTCATGATAAATTAAGACATGGCATTGTTTTTAAATAGATATTGTACTTCAAATTTTACTAGATACAGTTACTTATAAACTTTTTATCCTTTTTGTTTCAGGTAGCAGATGGTACATGCTCTGAAAAAGTATGTTCAATGACACTGGCTGTAAATAATGGCATTCAATATGAGTCAAATGCTTTTATTGAAGTTCTTTATAGCACTGTTGATATACTTGTAACTTCACCAAACATTACTGTCAGTGCTTCTAGTTACAGTGAAAATTTAATAAAATTTGATATACCGATACTAACAAGTAAAATGTTTGCAGTTGAGCACCCTCAGGTACGTATACATATAGTGTAGTACAGTACATATATACAGTGGAACCCCGGATATCGTACTTAATCCGTTCTAAAGGTCAGTCTAAATCCGAAACGTACGAAAACTAAAGTAATATTTTCCACTAGAAATAATGTAAATACAATTAATCCGTTCCGGACACCCAAAAAAATATTAACAAAACATACACTTTTAAAGAATAACTATAGTTTTACATACAGATTTTTTAAAGACTAACTATAGTTTTACATACAGAAAACAATGAGAAATGAATATAAAGCACTAATGAAATGGATAAATGAACATTTAAATCACTATTATATATAACTTTATTGAAGACTCTTATTGGCATATGGAAGAAGGTGAGGAGGGAGAGAAAGGAGAGCTTATTGTTTGGAAGGGATATCCCCCTCCATAAGGACTTCAGGTATCAAAGTCCTATCCGGGGTTACTTCCCTTCTTTGTATTTTACTAGCACTGGACCTCTGTTGCACTAAATATCTGTCCAGAGAGCTCTGTTTCTGGCATCTCTTTAAGATTTGCCAAAAATGGGACAAGGTATTGTCATTGAATATGCCATCCGAAATGTTTCAGATGAACGCGTGAAGTAATGCTCACACGACCAGTGACAGAGCTAGACTGAGACACGTACACATGAGTGGTGGCGTTCCGGGCAGGCAGACGCGTCTGATATGTACGATTTTTGGATGAAGGTACGAAATCCGGACCAAAATTTTGCCCAAAAAAGTGGTCTAAATCCAAAACGTACGATATTCGGTGCATACGAAATCCGGAGTTCCACTGTAGTTCTTTTTTCAACAAACCAGCTGCATGTATATCCCACCAAGGCAGGGTGGCCAAAAAAGTAAAACGAAAGTTTCTCTTTAACTTTAGTAATGTACACAGGAGAAGAGGTTACTAGCCCCTCGCTCCTGGCATTTTAGTCGCCTTTTGTGACATGCATGGACATACAGTGGACCCCCGGTGTTCGTTATGCTCCAAACTCGAACAATTATGTAAGTGTATTTTTGTAAGTGCTTTTGTAAGTGTATTTTTGGGGTTCTAAAAGGACTAGTCTAATTTACATTATTCCTTATGGGAATAAATTAGTTTGGTAATGGCATTTGAACATCATTCTGGAACAAATAAATTACGAAAATCGGGGGTCCACTGTATATAGTTTACTAAATTTAAAACTACTGTATCCATGTTCTGGTTCCAAGAACCAATAACCACTCTTGGAGTAGCAACCTGTTGGTAAATATTCTATTACACCAGCTAACAGACTCTTATGATAACTTTTTTAACCTAATTAGCTTTATATTAACCTCCTTTGCATATTCATACCTGCAGTGGGAAGAAGAAAGTGAACCCATGGTTCACTCAGAGGTGCAGAGATGTCAAAACTAAATGTGCTAGAGCATGGAAAAAATATTCAAAATGAAGAACTCATGGACACAAGACATTGAGCAGAGAGCCAGAAATGTATATGCATGGGTAAGAAGAGAGGCTTAACAACAATTTTAGAATGACATGGTATTGAAAGCCAAATCCAACCCATCAGGAGGAAGACAATTGTAAAGGACCAAGTAATTAGGCTGGAGGAGGAAGAAGGGGAGCTCACTAGGAATGAACAGGAAGTCTGCAAGGAGTTCAGCTAGAAATTTAGGGAGGTATTCTCAAAGGAGACAGGAAAGTTACCAGCAAATCGCAACAGTAGTGTGTACCAATGAGTGTTTGACACAATCTACCATAACCATGGACGGGGATTGAACTCATGGCGTAGTGAGTCATCAAACTCCAGGAGAGCATAGCCACTGGCAGCTGGCTACAGTAAGATTCATCTAACTAGGTTTATTTATATACCATACCTAGTTGGATAAATCTTATTGTAGCCAGTGGCCCAGTGGCTTATGCACTGGCCTGGAGTTTGACAACTCACTCACCATGAGTTTAATCCCCACCCATGGTATGGTTTGTTTGCAATCATGTTATTACGTTTCAGTGAAACACAATCTTACAACAGGAAAAGTTCTTGTATGAGCTAGATACCTTGAAGGCTGTGGGACCAAATAATATCTATCCCTGGGTCCTGAGAGAGAGAGAGAGCAGAGGTACGTACTGTGTGTGTGCCACTAGCAGCAATCTTCAGTGAGTCAATACAGGGTAACTGCCATAGATGTGGAAGACAGCAAATGTAGTCCCAATTTTTTTAAGAAAGGAGACAAACATACCTGGAGTCTACCTGGAGAGAATTCCAGGGGTCAACGCCCACGCGGCCCGGTCTGTGACCAGGCCTCTTGTTGGACCAGAGCCTGATCAACCAGGCTGTTACTGCTGGCCGCACGCAGTCCAACGTACGAACCACAGCCCGGCTGATCAGGTACCGACTTGAGGTGCCTGTCCAGTGCCTGCTTGAAGGCAGCCAGGGGCTTGTTGGTAATCCCCTGATGTATGCTGAGGCAGTTGAACAATCTTGGGCCCCTCACACTTATTATGTTGTCCCTCAATGTGCTAGTGGCACCCTGCTCTTCATTGGGGATGTTACATCGCCTGCCGAGTCTTTTGCTTTCGTACGGAGTGATTTTTGTGTGCAAGTTTGGTACTAAGCCCTCGAGAATTTTCCATGTGTATATAATAATGTATCTCTCCCGCCTGCGTTCTAGAGAGTACAGGTTTAGGAACTTCAAGCGTTCCCAGTAGTTGAGGTGGTTTATCGCACTTATGCGTGCGGTGAGGGTTTCTCTGCACATTTTCAAGGTCAGCAATTTCACCCGCCTTGAAAGGTGCAGTTAGTGTGCAGCAATATTCCAGCCTAGATAGAACAAGCGATCTGTAAAGTGTCAACATGGGCTTGGCATCCCTGGTTTTGAAGGTTCTCATTATCCATCCTGTCATTTTTCGAGCAGATGCAATTGCTACATTGTTATGGTCCTTGAAGGTGAGATCCTCTAACATGATCACTCCCAGGTCTTTGACATTAGTTTTTGCTCTATTGTGTGGTTGGAATTAGTTTTGTACTCCGATGAGATTTTAATTTCTTCACGTTTCCGTATCTGAGTAATTGAAATTTCTCATCATTGAACTTCATATTGTTTTCTGCAGCCCATTTAAAGATTTGGTTTATGTCTGCTTGAGTCTTGCAGTGTCTTCAACGGTGGACACTGTCATACAGATTCGGTGTCATCTGCAAAGGAAGACACAGCACTGTGGCTTATATCCCTGTCAATGTCTGATATGAGGATGAGGAATAGGATGGGAGCAAGTACTGTGCCTTGTGGAACAGAGCTTTTCACAGTAGCTGCCTCAGACTTTACTCTGTTGACTACTACTCTTTGTGTTCTAGTGTTAGGAAATTATAAACCATCTACCAACTTTTCCTGTTATTCCTTTATCACGCATTTTGTGTGCTATTACACCATGGTCACACTTGTCAAAGGCTTTTGCAAAATCTGTGTATATAACATCTGCATTCTGTTTATCTTCTAGAGCATTCAGGACCTTGTCGTAGTGGTCCAGTAGTTGGGACAGACAGGAGCGGCCTGCTCTAAACCCATGCTGTCCTGGGTTGTGCAATTGATGGGTATCAAGATGGGTGGCGATCTTGCTTCTTAGAATCCTTTCAAAGATTTTTATGATATGGGACGTTAGCGCAATTGGTCTGTAGTTCTTTGCTATTGCTTTACTGCCCCTTTGTGGAGCGGGCTATGTCTGTTGTTTTTAGTAGCTGCGGACGATCCCAGTGTCCATGCTCCCTCTCCTAGGATGTTAAAAGCATGTGATAGGGGCTTCTTGCAGTTCTTGATGAACACGGAGTTCCATGAGTCTGGGCCTGGAGCGGAGTGCATGGGCATGTCATTTATTGCCTTTTCAAAGTCATTTGGCGTAGTGATGATGTCAGAAAGGCATGCGCTGTCAAGTTCTGTGGCACTCTCATGAAAAAATCATTTAGGTTTTCGATTTTCAGTCTGGTTAGTGGCTCACTAAAGACTGAGTCATACTGGGATTTAAGTAACTCACTCATTTCCTTGCTGTCATCTGTGTAGGACCCATCCGGTTTAAGTAGGGCCCAATACTGGTTGTTGTTCTCGACTTTGATTTTGCATAGGAAAAGAAATACTTAGGGTTTCTTTCAATTTCATTTATGGCTCTTAGTTCTTCCCGTGTCTCTTGATTCCTATAAGATTCCTTTAGTTTTAATTCGATGTTTGCTATTTCTCTGACTAGTGTCTCCCTACGTATTTCAGAGATATTGGCCTCCTTTAGCCGCTCCGTTATTCTGTGCCTTCGCCTGTATAGGAGCGCCTCTCTCTTTCTAGTTTGCATCTTCTCCTCCTTTTCCTTAAGGGAATTTGCCTTGAGCAAACCTCAAGTACATAGTGTTAAAATACAAACCAGTTTCATTGATATGCACAATATATAAAGTTACTGTATGAAGATTATCAGTAGAAGAGTTGTTAAGCACACAGAAAGGAGTAGGTTCATACATGACAACCAGCACAGCTTTAGGCATGGTAAATCTTGTCTTACAAAGTAAGGCAGGAGAGAGAGAGAGGAGAGAGAGAGAGAGAGAGGAATGGATAGATTGCACTTTCTTGGGCTGTAGGAAGGCTTTTGATACAGTACCACACAAAGACTGGACAAAATCTAGAGCAGGAGGCAGGAATAACAGGAAAACACTACAATGGATCAAGGCATACCTAATAGGAAAGTAACAACAAGTGATTATCTGAGAAGTCAGAATGGATGCATGTGACAAGTTGGGTTCCACCAGAATCAGTACTAGGTCTGGTGCTATATTTTTGTCTGTGTGAATGACATGAAGGAAAGGATGGATGCAGAGGTATCCCTGTTTACAGATAATGTGAAACTAATGAGACTACAAGCAGATGAGAATCAGGAATGACTACAAATGGATTTGGATAGGCTGCAAGCCTGGTCTGACAAGTGGCTGCTGGAATTTAACCTCAGGAAATTCAAAGTATGAAGTTTGGGAAGGGGCACAGAAAACCACAGATGGAGTACAGGCTCAGGGAACAAAGGCTGCAAACCTATCTCAAGTAGGACCTTGGGATGAGTATTGCACCAAGCATATCACCTGAGGTGCACATTAACTGAATAACTGCTGCATAAAATGCACATCTGCCAAATCTAAGACTAGCTTTCATAAATCTAAGTAAGGAATTGTTCATAATACTGTATATAATGCACATCAAGCCATATTGGAATATGCAGTATGAATACGTATGGAATCCACATCTGATCAGGTATGTCAAAATTAGAGAAAGTACAGAGGTTTGCAACGAGATTTGCCCTTTGAGGAGATGTTAAGGGAACTTAACCTGAGGACAGTAGAGGAATACTAAGGGATATTGATAGGGTGGTCAGGGACAGATTGTTTGAGTTGGGAAACAGGAACATGAGGACACAGCTGGAAGTTGAAAACACAGATGAATCATGGGGATGTTAAGAAGTACAGTGGACCCCCGCCTAACGAGCACCCCGGAAATCATACAATTATGTAAGTATAATATTGTAAGTGCTTTTGTAAGTGTATTTTGGGGGTCTGAAATGGACTAACCTACTTGACTTTTTTTCTTAAGGGAGTAAATTGCTCGGTAATGGCACTTGAGCAGGCTTCTGAATGAAATTTGCTCGTTAGGTGGGGGTCCACTGTACTACCTATTTCTTCAGTCAGAGTAGTTTGGAAGTGGAACCTGGAGAATGGGGTGATAAAGGCAGGATCCATACATATCTTTAAGAAGAGGCACGATACGGCTCTCGTAGCCAGGAGTAAACTTAGTAGTGACCATCGAAGAGGCAGGCCCAAGAGCTGAGACTAACATCTGCAACCACATATAAGTGAGTACAGTGCACTTTCTTATTGCTTGTGCTGTCAACTGTACAGGCTCCAAACTTCTGTCAGCTGTGTAATTTGAAACTGGATAGACCTCACAATAACATCAAAATTCATTTGAATATGTGCTCATTTTACTTGCTCCTCCAGGCTGAAGGATTATTATAGACATACAGTGGACCCCGGATTTCGTACTGCTCCCAATTCGAACAATTATGTAAGTGTATTTTTGCAAGTACTTTTGTAAGTATATTTTTGGGGTCTAAACGGACTAATCTAATTTACATTATTCCTTATGGGAACAAATTAGTTCGGTAACGGCACTCGAACAGCATTCTGGAATGAATTATGGCTGATAACCGGGGGTCCAATGTATATACTTATTGTATGGCACAGATTATGCTTAACCCTTAAACTGTCCACACATAGATCTACGTTCACTCGCGTACTGCTCCGAATATTTTGAAAAAAAAAAAATTTTCTAAAATGAAGAGTGCATTTTTATAAACAGGATAGGCTATATAAAAAAATGTTAGGGCCAGTACTTACTGAGATATAAGCCCGACAAGTTGGTGCTGGATGCTCACCTGACGGCAACATCAAGTCCTGCCTCTTGCAAAAGTACTGCTGATATACTTTTTTTTCTAGTTTTTATTTTAATTTATACAATTTTTATGTTCTGATAATTACAATTTATAATAGTTCTTGTGATTTCATAGCCAATCTTTGTTCTAACACTAATATTAGGTACTCAAATAGTACTCAAATAGTCACAATGACACCAACAGGTGAACAATTTCACCTGCCTTGGTCATATACTATTGTCTATAAATATATACGAAGTATTTATAGATCCCAGCAATGTTTTAGACATCCTGGAGTATATATGAAACTCCTTGAAGAATGGTGTTATGACAATTGTCAGATAACTACTGATGAGGCAGTGACATTGATGAATGAATGTGTGCAAGGAACCCTTGCTTTGTTTTCACTGTCTGTATCTGTCTATCTATCTGTCTATCTATCTATCTATCTATCTGTCTGTCTATCTATCTGTCTGTCTATCTATCTGTTTGTCTATCTATCTGTCTGTCTGTCTATCTGTCTATCTATCTGTCTATCTATCTGTCTATATATCTGTGTCTCTATATCTGTCTAGCTCAGCTTATCTGTCTTTCTGTCTGCCTGCCTGTGTGTGCCTGGAGTATAATATGAAACTCCTTGACGAATGGTGTTATGACAAGTGTCAGATAACACTGACAGCCCAATGACATTGATGAATGAATGTGCGCAGGGAACCCTTGCTTTGTTTTCACTGTCTATCTGTCCATCTGTCTATCTGTCTGTGTCTCTGTCTAGCTCTGCTTATCTGTCTTTCTGTCTGCCTGTGTGTGCCTGGAGTATATGAAACTCCTTGAAGAATGGTGTTATGACAAGTGTCAGATAACACTGACAACCCAATGACATTGATGAATGGGAGCAGGGAACCCTCTTTTTGTTTCCACTGTCTATCTGTCTAGCTCTGCTTATCTGTCTTTCCATCTGCCTGTGTGTGTGTCTTTCCGTCTGCCTGTGTGTGTGTCTTTCTGTCTGCTTGTCTCAGTCTGAGTGCGGCTCGTAAGCCAACAGGTATTATACGCGATGCAGAAGAGACAATGCATATTACTTGCCAGTAATGCGTATTATGTCTTATATCTACAAGCATTGTATAGCACTTTGCCCAGAATTTTTGGGTTATCCTAGGTAATTTACACTATGTATAATAACTGTACTTTTGTGTACATGTGTGAGAGAGAGAGAGAGAGAGAGATATTACAGATATATATAGATAGACAGAGATATAGACAGATACAGAGATATAGGACAGATAGATATAGACAGATATAGACACAGAGACAGCCAAAGCCAGCCTGCCGAATATATAAGAACATATAAAAGAAGGAACACTGCAGAAGGCCTACTGGCCCATGCAAGGCAGGTCCATGTCACCCCCCAGCTTAGACCAATGACCGACCTAGTCAGGTCACATCCTCTGAAGGAAGGAGCACAGCATCAGACCTAATAGCACAAGCTAGTCAGGTCCAACTCACACCCACACACAGCCACTCGTGTATTTATCTAACCTATTTTTACTTTCCTCTTATAAGGGGAGTGTTAATACGACATGACATCAGTGAATCCATGGTGTTTGCCACATTATTTGCTCTAGCTGGCACTCAATTGAACTAGTGCTCCCACAAGGTACTAAGTGGTCCCAGATTTTTTTAATACTGTGCACACTGAGGGCGCTGACCCATTCTCTCATGTCTAGGCGACTCAGGCCTATTGCACTAAATTTGAAGGAATAAAAAATAAAACGTAGATCTACGTTCGGAGCAGTACGCGTACAAACGTATATCTACGTTTGGACAGTTAAAGGGTTAAGTGTAAAAGCATGTTCAATTGGCTAAGCTGAAACAACAGAGGAATTCAGCAATTATGTGAACTCTAGCAAGGACAAGTGTGTTGATGAGCCTTAGGTTCTTTCAACACTTAGATACTAACCTCTTCTGCTGTACTGATTACTGACATGTCAACTTTTAGGAAGAAGTCTAGAAATATCACCAGTGTGCCCCCGTAGCTTTAGAAACCAACCTTTTACTGCTAGACAATGGACATGGTGATTAAGCCAGAATTACCAGCTGTTACCAGTGCCTCAGTTGCTTTTAACTATACAAAAATTGGCCAGCCTGGAGAATCTTCCTTGCCAGTCTGGAACATTTGATTTATAATTATAAAGTAAAAGCAAATGTATGGTCATAGTCAACATAAGAACATAAGAAAGAAGGAACACTACAGCAGACCTACTGGCCCATGCGAGGCAGGTCTCAAGGAGTAAATAGATTGGGCTTTATGAGCAAGTAGGTTTCATGTCTAGTTAATTAATATTACAATAAAAACTAAGTGCTAAACCCACAAGTAGGACGTGCTAAAGATGTACAGTGGACCCCCGAGTTTTGTAAGGTTCTTATTTCGTAAAGATCGTGTTTCGTAAGCTTTTTTCGATTTCGAGAATCGTAAAATGGCTCATGTTTCGTAACGTATTAGACCTGTCCGCCTGCTCCGCGCCTGCGCAGGACGCCCACCAGTGAAGCGTTGTTTACCATTGAGAGAACATTACCCAGCGTGCTCTTTCAAACATTCACAATACATTTGGTGTTTTTTTTGGGTGGTTTAGTGATTGCCACTGTGAAATAAGTCACCATGGGTCCAAAGAAGCTTCCTAGTGGCACCCCTGTAGTAGCATTCATGCAGGGAGTGTAGCATTCATGCAGGGAGTGTAGCATTCATGCAGGGAGTTTAGCAGGCATGCAGGGAGTTTAGCAGGCATGCAGGGAGTGTAGCATTCATGCAGGGAGTGTAGCAGGCATGCAGGGAGTGTAGCAGGCATGCAGGGAGTGTAGCAGGCATGCAGGGAGTGTAGCAGGCATGCAGGGAGTGGGGATTCCCCTTCGTAGAGGCTGAAGAATTCCTCCCCCAACAAGTGTTTAATTGTGATGAAACAGGCCTGTTTTGGAAGAAAATGCCCAAGAGGACCTTCATTACTCATTACTCTATCTTCCAGATGCCTGCAACTCTTCAATAAAGGTAAGAAAATGTATATATATACAGTGGACCCTCGGTTTTCGCCGAAAATTCTTTCCAGAATGCTGCTCAAGTGCCATTACCGAACAAATTTACTTCCTTAAGAAATAATGTCACGTAGGTTAGTCTATTTCAGACCCCCAAAAATACACTTGCAAAAGCACTTACGAAAATACGCTTACATAAAAGGGCGAGTTTGGAGATGACCAAAAACCGAGGGACCACTGTATATATATTGTTTTTAATTATTTTATATGTGAATATTTTTTTGTGGAACGGATTAATTGTATTTACATTATTTCTTATGGGAAATAATGGTTCGAATTTCGTAAACTTCGTGTTAAGTACTAGCTCCTGAACGGATTAATTACGATACTCGGGGGTCCACTGTAATATGCTTAAGGTTGCAGTGATATGCATTCTGGATCAGGATCCTTGAAGTTTCAGCAAATGTTATAGACATTCAAGAAGCATTTTAGTTATTGATTTCAGTCTTATATTACATGACTAAGGGGTTCCTGGCTAAGGTCACTTACTAATGATTAATGCCTGTTTACTCCCAAAGATTTTGTGGATCAGTTCTTAACAACTTGGCCATTTTTCTGGTTTGGTATGTACGTTCCCTTTGAGAATGACATCTACACTTGTTCCCATTCCAGTTTTCCCGCATCTGCATGGGAATACAAAAGATAATTTTCATTGACTTCAGAAGAAAACTAGTCTGCATTGAATTGAAGTTCTGGATTCTTCTTTCTCTGAGAATGTTAAGGTCAATATTTCAGCAAATCATGTATTAAGGTGACACATTACTGAGATCCATTACTAAAGATGCTTTAATTAGTCAATAATTTAATTTTATTAAGAGTTATGTACATTGGAAAAAAATGTTACCTCTTATGTCTTCTACAGTTACACCACTGCAAGCCATGATTAACATTATCTTATGGCTAGAATTAGCCATGGCTAATATAAACAAATAAACAAGCTTTTACTTCTACAAGATACAGTACATTGTTTTACAAGACAGGATGACATCTGATAGTACCCATGAAAAGCCCCTGGTTATGCTGAGCATTTCAGGCAAGCAAAAACTAACAGAATATAACAGACATAATAATACTGCACATAAGTGTATGTACAAAGATATTAAAGAGACTGGCCGTGGCCTGGTGGCTAAAGCTCTCGTTTCACATGGCGAGTGTCCGGGTTCGATTTACGGCGAGGGTAGAAACATTAGGTGTGTTTCTTTACACTGGTTGTCTATGTTCACCCATCAGTAAAATGGGTACCCGAGTGTTAGTTGACTGGTGTGGGTCACATCCTGGGACAAAACTGACCTAATTTGCCCGAAATGCTCTGCATAACAAGCGGCTTTCTATATACAGTGGACCCCCGCTTAACGAGCAAAATTCATTCCAGAAGCCTGCTCAAGTGCCATTACTGAACGAATTTACTTCCTTAAGAAATAATGTCACGTTGGTTAGTCTATTTCAGACCCCCAAAAATACACTTCCACAAGCACTTACAATATTATACTTACATAATTGTACGATTTCCGGGGTGCTCGTTAGGCGGGGGTTCACTGTACTAGTAGTATGTAATTGATGTCAGCTAGGCCTGTATACCTTGCACACTTTTTTTTTTCAACACATCAGTCGTTTCCTACCGAGGCAGGGTGACCCAAAAAGAAAGAAAAAATTTTCATCATCATTCAACACTTTCACCATCACTCATACATAATCACTTTCTTTGCAGAGGCGCTCAGATACGACAGTTTAGAAGCCCCTCCAAACTGCCAATATCCCAAACCCCTCCTTTAAAGTGCAGGCATTGTACTTCCCATTTCCAGGACTCAAGTCTGGCTAACTGGTTTCCCTGAATCCCTTCACAAAATATTACCCTGCTTAAACTCCAACAGCTTGTCAAGTTCCAAAAACCATTTGTCTCCATTCACTCCTATCTAACACACTCACGCATGCTTGCTGGAAGTCCAAGCCCCTCGCCCACAAAACCTCCTTTACCCCTCCCTCCAACCTTTTCGAGGATGACCCCTACCCTGCCTTCCTTCCCCTACAGATTTATACGCTATCCAAGTCATTCTACTTTGTTCCATTCTCTCTAAATGACCAAACTACCTCAACAACCCCTCTTCAGCCCTCTGAATAATACTTTTAGTAACTCCACACCACCTCCTAATTTCCACACACTGAATTCTCTGCATAATATTTACACCACACATTGCCCTTAGACACGACATCTCCACTGCCTCCAGCCACCTCCTCGCTGCAGCATTTACAACCCAGGCTTCACATCCATATAAGAGTGTTGTTACCACTATACTTTCATACATTCCCTTCTTTTGCCTCCACGGATAATGTTTTTTGTCTCCACAGATACCTCAATGCACCACTCACCTTTTTTCCTTCATCAGTTCTATGGTTAACCTCATCCTTCATACACCCATCCGCTGACAAGTCAACTCCCAAATACAGTGGAACCTCATTTTTCAGCCGCTGTGTTTATTGGCCGATTCGTATTTAGGCCGGTTTTTCGGTGGAAATTTTGCTTCGCATTTCGGCCAAATTAGACGCGTCATCCCACCTCCCGTAGGGACGCTGCGCGTAGGTGAGTCAATCTCCCTTTGTCTGTCGGCGAGTGAGCATATACTCCATGCATTCATCCAAACATTTCCTTAAAATCCATTGTTTTTAGTGTTTTTTTATTAAATGCGACTGTGAAATAAGTCACCATGGGGCCCAAGAAAGTTCCTAGTAAAGTTCCTTTGGTAAAGAAAGTGAGAAACATGATGGAATTTAAGAAGGAAGTAATAGAAAAATATTAAGAGTGGTGTGCAGGTGCTGGAACTTGCCAGGATGTATGGCAAAAACAAATCAACAATCACTTCTATCCTGGCAAAGAAAGAACAAATAAAGGAAGCTGATGTGGCGAAAAGGGTAAACATGTTAAAGAAAAAGAGATCACAAACAAATGAAGATGTGGAGAAGTTGTTGATGTTGTGGATCAGGAAAAAACAGTTAGCGGGAGATAGTGTTTCAGAGACGATCATTTGTGAAAAGGCAAAGCAGTTGCATGCAGATCTCATAAAGAAAATGCCTGGTACAGTGGACCCCCGAGTTTCATAAAAACTTCATTCCAGAAGCCTGCTCAGGTGCCATTACCGAACGAATTTACTCCTTTAAGAAATAATGTCACGTAGGTTAGTCTATTTCAGACCCCCAAAAATACACTTCTACAAGCACTTACAATATTATACTTACATAATTGTACGATTTCCGGGGTTTACGAAACTCGGGGGTCCACTGTACTAGTGATGATAGTGAATTTAAGGCCAGCATAGGCTGGTTTGAGAGATTTAAGAAGCAAAGTGGCATACACAGTGTTGTAAGGCATGGTGAGGCTGCAAGTTGAGAAAACGTGCGACTGAAAAATTTGTGCAGGGATTCAAGGGGTAAGTAGAGACTGAGGAATTCCAACCACAACAAGTGTTCAATTGTGATGAAACAGGCCTATTTTGGAAGAAAATGTCAAAGAGGACCTACATCACGGAGGAGGAAAAGGCACTACCAGGACACAAGCCTATGAAAAACAGGCTAACTCTTTTGTTCTGTGCTAATGCTAGTGGGGATTTCAAAGTGAAGCCTTTATTTATGTATCACTCAGAAAATCCCAGAGTGTTCAAGAAAAACAATGTCGTCAAGAGTAAATTGTGTGTGATGTGGAAAGCTAATCATAAGGCATGGGTCATGAGGCAACTTTTCATTGACTGGGTCCATGAAGTGTTTGGCCTGAGTGTGAAAAAATACCTCCTGGAAAATAAATTGCCACTCAATTGCCTCCTGGTAATGGACAATGCTCCTGCTCATCCTCCATACTTGGTAGACCTATTGCCAAGGGATTTCCGTTTTGTAACAATGAAGTTCTTGCCTCCTAACACTCTCCTCTCATCCAGCCCATGGACCAGCAGGTCATTTCTAACTTCAAAAGTACTTTGAAGTGACCTCGGACACTGAATTGACCCTAAGAGAGTTCTGGAAGAATCACTTCAATATCTACAACTGCATAAGGCTTATAGGTAAGGCTTGGCAGGGAGTGACTTCCAGGACTTTGAACTCTTCTTGGAGACAATTGTGGCCAGACTGTGTCCTCGAGAAGGATTTTGAAGGGTTTGAGGCTGACCCTGACCCTGTCAACCCTCTGCCTGTTGTGGAATCTATTGTGGCATTGGGGAAGTCCATGGGGTTGGATGTGAGTGGCAAGGATGTGGAAGAGTTGGTGGAGGTCCACAGGGAAGAGCTAACCACTGAAGAGCTGCAACACCTTCAACTGGAACAACAACAGACCACAGTTGAGGAACTTGCTTCAGAGGAGGAGGAAGAGAGAGGGAAGGAGGTGTCTTGAGAGATTGCTAGGTAAGGCACATAGACAACAGTTAGGCAACTTTATTCCGAAACGTTTTGCCTACACAGTAGGCTTCTTCAGTCGAGTACAGAAAGTAGGCAGGAGCAGTAGAGATGTTAAGACAATGTATCAGTCCATCACCCTTGCAGATGTAAAATTGAGGTTGTCAGTCCCTCAGCCTGGAGAAGAGTTCTGTTCCATAGTCCGAAACAATGTGAAGATCAAGCGACAGTGTTGAGACTTATATAGTGTCCAAAGGAGAGGTGCAGAGTAGTAGATGGAAGAATGTAATCACTGAGAGGTCACGTCCCTCTCAGATCCAACCATTCTCACTTGAAAAAGGTGTCCAAAGTGTTTTCTGTACCAAGATGTCATTGTGTTGCAGTGTCTGACAGGGTGAACATCAAAATGGTACACAATACTGACAGGTTGGTAGGTAAGACACATAAGCAACAGTTAGGCATCTTTATTCCGAAACATTTCGCCTACACAGTAGGCTTCTTGTTGAGTACAGAAAGTAGGCAGGAGCAGTAGAGATGTGAAGACAATGTATCAGTCCATCACCCTTGCAGATGTAGAATTGAGGTTGTCAGTCCCTCAGCCTGGAGAAGAGTTCTGTTCCATAGTCTGAAACAATGTGAAGATCAAGCGACAGTGTTGAGACTTATATACTGTCCAAAGGAGAGGTGCAGAGTAGTAGATGGAAGAATGTAATCACTGAGAGGTCACGTCCCTCTCAGATCCAACCATTCTCACTTGAAAAAGTTGTCCAAAATGTTTTCTGTACCAAGATGCCATTGTGTTGCAGTGTCTGACAGGGTGAACATCAAAATGGTACACAATACCGACAAGTTGGTAGGTAAGACACATAGGCAACAGTTAGTCATCTTTATTCCGAAACGTTTCGCCTACACAGTAGGCTTCTTCAGTCGAGTACAGAAAGTAGGCAGGAGCAGTAGAAATGTGAAGACGATGTATCAGTCCATCACCCTTTTTCAGTCCATCACAGCTTTTTCCAAGTGAGAAAGGTTGGATCTGAGAGGGACATGACCTCTCAGTGATTACATTCTTCCATCTACTACTCTGCACCTCTCCTTTGGACAGTATAGTATAAGTCTCAACACTGTCGCTTGATCTTCACATTGTTTCAGACTATGGAACAGAACTCTTCTCCAGGTTGAGGGACTGACAACCTCAATTCTACATCTGCAAGGGTGATGGACTGATACATTGTCTTCACATCTCTACTGCTCCTGCCTATTTTCTGTACTCAACTGAAGAAGCCTACTGTGTAGGCGAAACGTTTCAGAATAAAGCTGCCTAACTGTTGCCTATGTGTCTTACCTACCAACCTGTCGGTATTGTATACCATTCTTCAGAGATTAAGGAGATTTGTGCAATGTGGAGTAGGGTGCAAGCTTTTGCTGAGAAATATAACCCTGACCAAGCTGAAACAAGTCATATCTGCAACATGTTCAGTGACAAAACCTTGTCCCATTTTAGGGAAATCTTAAAGAGACGCCAGAAACAGAGCACTCTAGATAGTTATTTTGTGTGACAGGGGTCAAGTGACTCAAGCTGGTCCTAGTGGCATTAAAAGACAAAGAAGGGAAGTAACCCCAGAGAGGGCTTTGATACCTAAAGTCCTTATGGAGGGGGATTCCCCTTCCAAACAATAATCCGCCCTCCCTCTCTCCTCCTCCCTGTCTTCCATAAGCCAACAAGAGTCTTCAATAAAGGTATGTAATAGTGATTTAAATGTTCTTAATTTATTTTATTTAGTTCTCATTGTTTTGTGTATGTAAAACTATAATTAATCTTTAAAAAATGTATTTTTTTGTGAATATTTTTGGGTGTCTGGAACGGATAAATTGTATTTACATTAACCCTTTGGGGGTCGACAGGCCTTCTCAGGAAAGTGTTCCTGGGGTCGAAAATTTTTTGGAAAAAAAAAAAAAAATTTTTTTTATGAAATGATAGAGAATCTTTTTCCGATCATAACGCCACCAAAATTATGAAATTTGATCGAAAACTAACGGAATTATGCTTTCGCGAAGTTAGCGGTAGCCATGACACTTACGCATCGGCAATTTCGCCCACTTTGAGCTCTATTTTCGACAAATTCCAATGTTTCAGTCTCCTAAACTTATAGCTATTTCGCTAGAACTCCATTTCTTCTATCGATTGAGTACAAGAAACCGCCTATTTATCAATTTTATCTACCCAAAATAGTGGTCAGAAAATGGCAATTTTCCAATTTCACACAAATTTCAAACGATGCCAATTTCAAAATAGGGTCCAGAGTAAACAAGACAGACATTCCTGGCACTAAAATAACATGTTCTCTGTTCATTAGTCACGTCTCCAGGCCCCTGTTCCATTACTTTTGCTTTTCATTTTGAATTTTTATTCTCACAAAAATAGAAGATTTACTGTTATGTATACAACTGCATCATTGTAAAATGGTATAAATAATATCAGAGCACTTGTGCATGAATATAAGACTCGCCAGTTGATGTGTATTGGGCATGGTGTGATTTGTTTACTCTTGAACATAGTAAAAATCGAATATTTTCGCTACTTTGAGCTCAATTTCAAGGTACTTGTCATTGTTATACTAATCAAAATCATCACTATTTCTGTAATATATCTTCCATTCTATCAAATGAGACCAAGAAAACGAGAATACATCAATAAATACCATACGAAAATCGACTGCAAAGTCGTTGTTTTAATCGAAAAACGGTCAGTTTTTTTCTCATTATGCAGTGTGTACTGCAGGATTTTTTTTATACTGCGCACACTGACCACACAGACCCATTCTTTCATATGTATGCCTACCAGACGTTTTCTGCTTAAATTGAGGCCGCTAGAATTTGGGCGTACTAGTACGGCACCAACCCCTGCTCGTAAAACGTACTAGTACGGCACCGACCCCCAAAGGGTTAATTCTTATGGGAAATATTGCTTCGAATTTAGGCCAACCTTCTGGAACGGATTACGGCCGAAAAACGAGGTTCCACTGTATCTGAAAACATTCACTTCTTCAATACTCCCTCTCTCCAATGTGATATCCAATTTTACTTTTTCTAAATCGTTTGATACTCTCATCACCTTACTCTTATCTATGTTCACTTTCAACTTTCTACCTTTACAAACCCTCCCAAACTCGTCCATTTACCTTTGCAACTTTTCTTTAGAATCTCCCAAAAGCACAGTATCATCAGCAAAAAGTAACTATGTCAACTCCCATTTTGTATTTGATTCCCCATAATTTAATCCCACCCCTCTCCCCAAACACCCTAGTATTTACTTCTTTTACAACCCCATCTATAAATACGTATATTAAACCACCATGGTGACAGTACACATCCCTGTCTAAGACCTACTTTTACCGGAAAGTAATCTCCCTCTCCCTTACACACCCTAACCCAAGCCTCACTATCCTCATAAAAACTCTTTATAGCATTTAGTAGCTTACTACCTATTCCATAGACTTACAACATCTGCCACATTGCTTCCCTATCCACTCTATCATATGCCTTTTCTAAATCCATAAATGCAATGAAAACTTCCCTACCTTTATCTAAATACTGTTCACATATATGATTCAATGTGTTAGGTAAGACACACATGCAACAGTTAGGTTTCTTTATTTCAAAACATTTCGCTTACACAGTAGGCTTCTTCAGTTGAGTACAGAAAAGTTGGTAGAAGCAGAAGAGATGTGAAGGTGATGTAATCAGTCCATCACCCTTGAAGATCTAGTTTTGAGGTGGTCAGTCCCTCAGCCTGGAGAAGACTATTTGTTCCATAGTCAGAAACAATGTGAAGTTGACCTCTCAATGATTACATTCTTGCTTCTACTAGTGGCCTACATCTCACCTCCTGACAGTATATAAGGCTCCATACTGTCACTTTAACTTCACATTGTTTCTGATTATGGAACAAATACTCTTCTCCAGGCTGAGGGACTGACCACCTCAAAACTATATCTTCAAGGGTGATGGACTGATTACATCGCCTTCACATCTCTTCTGCTTCTACCAACTTTTCTGTACTTGACTGAAGAAGCCTACTGTGTAGGCGAAATGTTTCGAAATAAAGATACCTAACTGTTGCATATGTGTCTTACCTAACAACCTGTTGGTATTTTATACCATTTTAATATTCATGCTTCAATGTAAACACTTGATCTACACATCCCCTACCCACTCTAAGGCCTCCTTGCTCATCTGCAATCCTAGTCTCTGTCTTACCTCTAATTCTTTCAATAATAATCCTACCGTACACTTTACCTGGTATACTCAGTAAACTCATTCCCCTATAATTTTTACAATCTCTTTTATCCCCCTTCCCTTTATATAAAGGAACTATGCATGCTCTCTGCCAATTCCTAGGTACCTTCCCCTCTTTCATACATTTATTAAACAAAAACATTAACCACTCCAACACTATATAGTGTTGGAGTGCACATGTACTTGTAGAAATAAAGATATTATTATTATTAAGTGTAGCATGGTACATGACAATAAAAAAAAATGAAATGAGTTAAAGTTGTGTGTCAGGTGTGTTCTCAGGAATAATTTTTTACTTTAGGTGATGTGTAATCCAGTACTGTAATATAATAACTCTAGATAATGATTAAATAACAAAGCTCAGTAGGGAATATTTAAGCAGTAGTGCTCATATAGGGAAGCCAATACACGTACAAACAGTAGAGCGTATTTACAAATATAAGATGGGGTAAGTAATTTTACTTTAATATTTAGGCATACAGTATCTGCTTTAGCATAGTTTTAAACTGAGTAAGAGTGTAAGGATATGATTTTTTTTTTTTAACCCAGAGGGTTAATCATCCAGGATAACCCAAGAAAGTCAATGCATTATTAAGGATTGTCTGTCTTATTTCCATTGTGGTCCTTCATTTTCTTCCCCAGGATGTGACCCACACCAGTTGACTAACATTCAGGTACTTACTTACTGCTAGGTGAACAGGAACAGGAGGTGTAGGGAAACACGGCCAACATTTCCAACTATGTCGGGGATCGAACCACAGACACTCAGTGTGTGAGGCTAGAGTGTTACCAACCAAGCCATGGGACACCCTTTAGTTCTTCAGCTTGTCTGTTATGCTATCCCATTTCGTTGGTCCTTTAATTTACATAGAAATTCTGTAGATGTTCAGTCGTACATAAAGGATATTGAATAGGTATTTGCTTCTGGTGTGATACCTATGCAGTTACAATTTTCCAGGAATTTCCCGAGTTCATTGTCAACGTTACAGCAACTGGGAGTCTCTTACCTCCAGGATCCTCATTCTGTCCAGATTTTTTCAGTGCCTTTCCTTAAAAAAAAAATAAAGGAATCTCCCAATGAAGATTTGCATCTTGAAAACACCCAAAGACCCTCTGCTCCATGGGAAGCCTTTTCAAGTACAGTGGACCCCCGAGTTTCGTAAACCCCGGAAATCGTACATTTATGTAAGTATAATATTGTAAGTGCTTGTGGAAAAGTATTTTTGGGGGTCTGAAATAGACTAACCTACGTGACATTTTTTCTTAAGGGGTAAATTGTCGGTAATGGCACTTGAGCAGACTTCAGGAGTGAAGTTTTACGAAACTCGGGGGTCCACTGTACATACGTATGTACAAAAGTTCATTGTTGGGATACACTTGAGGGAAATCAGGGCATTCCTTACTCATGACATACCTGTGACTGATTTCAAGGTTTTTTTTACCTTCGCAGCCTAGACTGGGGCCAGGCTTCCTTGTTGAGTGCCCTTTCAATTAGAATTTTGCTGTTAGCAGACTGAACGTCCACATAACTATCACAACCTAGTTGATATGACATTTGGCAGAGACACTGATCCAGTTTTTTCTTGAAGACTACATTTGTTCCATCAATATTTCTGATATCTGCTGGTAGAAGGTTGAGCAGTCATGGACCATGGATGTTGATACAGTGTTCTCTTATTGCACTTTTGGCACCCCTGCTTTTTACTGGGTATATTGTACAGTTCCTTCCTCTAAAAGGGAAACTGAGCCCACAAGCTCAGCTTCAAGAGACAAGTCATGAATGGACTGTAGGAATAAGTTTTGGAGGCATAGTTCCCATGCCAATCAGTCCCTCCCTGGACTAATTGGCTTCATTTGCATCATAAGTGTCTCCTGTTCCAGGATGCATTTTGTAGCTCTGCTCTAGGACCAGAGGCATGTTTGGCTATTTAAAGTTTTTTTTCTGACTAGCTTACCTCTGATAAAAGCAATTCGTGGCAGACCACCATGGAGCCTCCACACAACCCCAGTACAGGTCTGTATGGAAGGCTTCCAGCTCTTATGATCAGAACACTTGGTTCACACAGGCAAAGGCATTGCACATGATACAGGGGTGAGCCCCCTGGTTAAGAACCACTGAGCTACACCAACTGGAGTTTTGCACTTCTGTACAGTTGTTGTTGTTGTTGTTGTGGTTTATAGGGCCACTGACAGATTCTGTACAGTTGTATGTGCACATAAGGGAATGTAAATACACAGAAGGTAAACACAAGACTAACAGTGTGAAAAAGTTACAGTAGCCAATTAACCAGTGTGATAGGCCTTCCAACAGGTCGCTGTTTCATGAATGGTTCATAGAACCTTATCAGAGAAACAATAAATAGTTATTAATAGAGTACGTATTTCAAAATAGTATAACATTTCATATTATGTAATAGTCTAACCTACTACAGTTAAAAATGAAATAATAGACACAAATGAGTGCTTTCATGTAATTCTTTGATATAATGGAACCTTGGTTTTCGAATTTAATTCGTCCAGATGTTGATTCGACAACCAAAATCGATGACAACTAGAGCAATTTTTCCCAAAAGAATAATGTAAAAAGAATTAATCCATTACAGACCCCAAATGCCAATATAATAATAATTAATAATGTACTACTACATAAAATAATTAATAAAATTATACAGCACAGGGAAACTAAAAATGGATACTAAATGAAAATTTAACTGAAATACTGTACAGTAAATGAAAATTTAACTGCCCCTTACCTGTCAGAGGAGAGCTAATGTTGTTTCTCTTCTTTGTCTTTTTTCACCACTAACACCTTGTTCTGGCTCACTGGTTCTTTCTCTCACCAAAAACCTGTACAGTGAGGTTTGTTTCAGGCTCTGTTTTAACACTTGTCTGAACTGAGACATTACACTGTCATTGTACATATTAGAGAGACAGATGGCCACTACTTTGTCTGGATGGTATTTTTCAAATTCCTGCACTTCACACCATTTAGCACACATTTCCTTGACAAGTGCAATGGGCACATCATCTCTTCCCACCTCTTCCTCTGATGACAGCTCCTCCGCTGCAATCTGTTGCTGCTCCTTCTGAAGGTCTAGAAGTTCTTCTGCGGTGAGCTCAGTTCTATGCTCCTCCACCAGCTCCTCCACATCATCTTCAGTCACCTCTAGACCTAACGTCTTCCCCAGGGACACAATATCCTTTACTGGCTCAGGCCCATCTTCAAAGCCTTCAAAATCCCTGACTGCCACAAAGTCAGGCTACAATTTCTTCCATGCTGACTGCATAGTCCTGGAAGACACATTCCTGGAAGACACATTTCAGAGCATGTGACCTGAGCCACTTTCTCCATACACATGAAAACTTGTCTGTCAACAACCAAGAGAATGTATGAAAACCAGGGCATTTTTTCCTTGAACACCTCGTTCAAAAACCGATTTATTTGACAAGTAATGCAATCGACAGCCGAGGTGAGTGCACACACATGAAAGTGCTCGAGTTTTCTATTTTGTTTTTCACTATTAGGTTAACATACTTGCAGTCACATATTTTATATGATTACTTGCTCTGATATAATAAGTTAAGAATATTACCAAAACATTGATTACAGCAGATTTTTTCAGAATACCATTTATACAGTGGACATACAACGAATAAGTGATGTAACTCTTGTGAGAGCCATGCTGTTAGTCACACCAGTTAATGTGTTCAACATGTCGGTGTGGTCATCTCAGGGTCTGACTAACCTCTACTACACCACAAGCTCTGTCCCCACACTGTTTGCAATGGTAAGACTGTTCATTTTACTTGTAACTTGTTTAATACTTCATACATTAACTCTTTCACTGTCTCCAATGAAGATCTATGTTACAGATGCCAGTTTTGCTCATGTGGCATAAGTCTTAAGTACAGCACTCTTAACCCTTAAACTGTCCACACGTAGATATACATTCACGCGCGTAGCTGACCGAATATTTTGAGAAAAAAATAAATTGTTCTTTTTCTTTAAAATGAAGAGTGCATTTTGTTTGTCATTCCCACATTTTGTAATACTGCATGCACTGAGTGGACAGACCCATTCTCTAATCTCTAGGCAACTCAGGCTTATTGTGGCAAGTTTAAAAGCATTTGAAAAAAACGTAGATCTACGTTCGGAGCAGTACGCGAGCAAACGTATATCTACGTGTGGACAGTTTAAGGGTTAAATATGCTGTGAGCAATAAATTTTGTTGTAGACATGATAGAATGAGTCTGTGTCGTGGATATGCACAGTACAAAAAAATTCTGCCTGATGCAGCATGATGGGGAAAGGAAACTTCTTACCTTATGTTTGGCTTAAGATAGCAATTTTGGGTGTTTTCTAGTGAAATAGAGATGATTTTGATAGATTTCAGACTGGAAGTAGCTTGAAATAGGACTCAAAGTGGTGGAAATATTTGATTTTTGACAATTTTGCTGCAGAGGGTAAAACCCTTCCCACCCTGGTTAGTTTTATGGGTTATGTTTTTAGTTACTGAGATCACCTAAACCATGGCCAGCTGTTATTGTTTATATCTTATTATCTGAGAAATAGGGTAAAGACTTTGATTTTGTGTGTAATAATGGATTGAAAATGAAGGGCATGTGTTATATAGGAGAGGAAAGAAAAAATTGCTTTAGTAGCTGGAATGTCTACAATGTTTATTTTGGACTGTTTTTAAATTAGAATTTGTTGAATTTTGCACTGTATCAGGTAGTTCCTGTGTTCAGTCAATGTGTTTGAGCAATGGAAATAGCTGAAAACTTAACTCAAATTGGGCAAAATCACTGATGCTTGTGCACAAACTGCTAACTTTGTGCCTGTGTAATTCCATATTTTTCAATAATTTTCACACTTTTTGGTGTCATTACCTTCAGAAAAAGATTCTCTACCATTTCAGAAGATAAAATTATCATTATTCCTTACTGAAAAATCATGACACTGTCAGAAGTTAATTTCAGTTGTAACATTAACCCTTTGTGGGTCCAAGGGGGGTCTCTGAAACTCGTTCTCAGAGTCCACGAATTAAAAAAAAAAAAAAAAAATATTCTTTCTTATGGAATGATAGAGAATCTTTTTCCGATCATAACGCCACAAAAATTATGAAATTTGATCGAAAACTAACGGAATTATGCTTTCGCGAAGTTAGCGGTAGCCATAACACTTACGCATACGCGATTTCGCCCACTTTGAGCCCTATTTTCGGCACATTCCAATGTTTCAGTCTAATAAAATTATAGCTATTTCGCTAGAACTCCATTTTTTCTATCGATTGAGTACAAGAAACCGCCTATTTACCAATTTCAACTACCCAAAATAGTGGTCAGAAAATGGCAATTTGGCCAATTTCACACAAATTTCAAACGATGCCAATTTCAAAATAGGATCCATAATAAACAAGACAGACATTCCTGGCACTAAAATAACATCTTCTCTGTTCATTAGTTACGTCTCCAGGCCCCTCTTACATTACTTTTGCTTTCCATTTTGAATTTTTATTCTCACAAAAAAAAAAAAAAAAAAAAAATAGAAGATTTATTGTTATGTATACAACTGCATCATTGTAAAAATGGTATAAATAATATCAGAGCACTTGTGCATGAATATTAGACTCGCCAGTTGATGTGTATTGGACGCATGGTGTGATTTGTTTACTCTTGAACATCGTCAAAATCGAACATTTTCGCTACTTTGAGCTCAATTTCAAGGTACTTGTTATTGTCAAACCAATCAAAATCATCTCTATTTCTGTAATATATCTTCCATTCTATCAAATGAGAACAAGAAAACGAGAATACAACAATAAATACCATACGAAAATAGACTGCAAAGTCGCTGTTTTAAACCAAAAACACGGTCAGTTTTTTTTTCCTCATTATGCACTGTGTGGTGCAGGAATTTTTTTATACTGCGCACACTGACCGCACAGACCCATTCTATCACATCTAGGCCTAACAGCCTGTTTCTGCTTGATTTGAGGGCGCTAGAATTTAGGCGTACTAGTACGTCAATAACCCCAGTGCGTAAGACGTACTAGTACGACCAAAACCCCGAAAGGGTTAAGGAAAGAGTTAATGGTATATAATACTGACAAGCTGATGAATGAGACACAAGTGCAACAGTTGGGTATTTGTATTCGATTGGTAAAGCCTGCTGCACAGGTGAAACATTTCAGCAGTGAAGATACCTGGGTGTTGCACAATACAGTAGACCCTCGGTTTTCGTTCACCTCCAAACTCGAACAATTATGTAAGTGTATTTTTGGGGGTCTGAAACGACTAATCTAATTTACATTTGTCCTTATGGGAACAAATTCGTTCGGTAACAGCACTTGAACAGCATTTTGGAAAGAATTTTGAACGAAAATTGAGGGTCCACTGTACATGGTTCTCATTCATCAACTTGCTTACCATTGTACTTGTACTTGTGGTCTTCAAAGACCTAAACCTACTCACTGTTCAGAACATCCATACTTACTTACTACTCTGCTACCTACATTTATAGAACCTTGAATTCCAACTTTAACCCTGAGCTAAAACACTTCCTTGACAGTTGTGACAGGACCCATAGACATAATACCAGACATAAACATCTCTTTGACATTCCCCGTGTCCGACTAAATCTATACAAAAATTCAATGCGCATAAAAGGACCTAAAATCTGGAACTCCCTGCCTGAAAACTCTAGAACTGCAGACACAATCTCCACTTTCAAAAGCACCGTTAAAAAACATCTTATCTCACTTACGCACCCAACCGGTAGCTAACCACATGAACACTACTTTATCTTGCACATATCCACATCAAAAGACACTTACTGATATATGTGATTCCCCTTAATTTCATATGACTGACTAAAATTCTTATACAACTATTGCTTCATAATTCTTAAGCTAGTCATAAGTTTGCCTAAGACACTCCAATATAGAAACGGTATTATGCCAATACATCACCTTTACCATTAATATATAAACTAATTGTTAAATTCTTAAATGTTTAAATTTCAATACCTCAATATTGTAAACCAATTAATCACTACAATTACCTAACCTTACAATCAGTATAATCATTGTGTCACTATTGAGTAAGACCTATCATAAGACTGCCTGAAAAGCCTAGGCATACCTAGGCATATTATTGGCCATCTTGTAATATCTACTTCATAAAATGTACATTACTATAATTACACCCCACTCTGTATATTACTAGAAATAAAGAATTTGAATTTGAATTGAATTTTGAATTGAATTTGAATATATGGTAGCCAGCAGGGCTTGAACCTACGTCATCAGCTCTCCACAAGTGAAAATAGCTGACATACTGATATCTTAACCCTTTCACTGTCAAGACTCCCGAAATTAATATTGCTCTCAGTTTCCACATTAAAAAACATCTGAAATAGTAAAAAATCTTTTTCTGAAAATAATGATGCCAAAAGTCCAATGGAAAACTTATGGAATTATGCATTTGCAAAGTTAGTGGACTAGGAGCAATTTATGCATTGGCAATTTCATCCACTTTGAGTTCTATTTTAAGCCAATTCTATTGCCTCTTTTGACAAAATTCTTAGATATTTTGCTAGCATGCCTTTTGTTTTATCTATTGAGCACAAGAAACTGCCCAATTTGTTATTATAATTACCCTATATAGTACACAGAAGTCGATAATTTGGTAAATTTTAAACAAAATTAAATGAATTCCAATTTAAAAACAGAGTCCAAAATAAACAACGTAGACATTCCTGGCACTAAAACATCTTTTTTGTTCCAATTTGAATTCATAATTACAAAAAAAAATTAATATTTACCATATTTCTCGGATAAAAAATATAACCAGGAATGATTGGTCATTGTTTTCACATTTCAATAACTGAATTAGACCTATTAAAAACCTATAAAACAGACTGGGGTGTAAGGGGGGTCTTACTCATACTCAGGAAAATCAGCAAAAATCTAATATTTCTGCTACTTCAAGTCCAATTTCAATCTGTTTCCAGTCCTGAAACCAAACAAAATTATCTCTATTTCAGTAGTATTACTTCCATTCTATCAAATGATACCAAGAAATAGCCAATAAAATTATAAAAACCATCCTAGTTTGTTATTTTAAATCAAACACAAGGTCAGAGTTTTGCTTTTCCCATCATGCACCATGTGGGGCAGCACAGACCCACTCTCTCATATCTAGGCCAAAATTTACCACTCAGCCTCTCTTGAGGTAGCTGTGCTCAAAACATAGATCTACGTGAGGAACCCTGGCATCAATAACTGCCACTCAAAGGGCTAAGCCACAAAGCTACAGATGCCTCATAACTTTGAGTAACCAGCCATAATTCTAGCCATGTTTTCTTGAAAGCTAGGCACACCAGTTAGTATTGCTAGCCTTACAAGTGATACTGCATTCAGTGTGCTCTGCAGAAACAAGCATA
The DNA here is from genome assembly GCA_009830355.1 of Cherax destructor. Taxonomy (NCBI): domain Eukaryota; kingdom Metazoa; phylum Arthropoda; class Malacostraca; order Decapoda; family Parastacidae; genus Cherax; species Cherax destructor. Next base: position 40,149 of record WNWK01008258.1, on the reverse strand, counting down.
TAAGTACAAATTTTTATTCCTTTGCAAAGATTACAATAGTATGTCATTTACATTTTATAAAATGTTGTGCAAAGAAAGCCACTAATATGCCTGAGCATTTTGAGCACACTGATCCTAATGCTTACACACTACTTAAAACTAGACATAGGTTATGAATTGGTAAATTTTTATTACGTACGTATTCATTATTTTACCTTATTAATAAAGAGAGGTAGCCAAAAATTTTGTAATTAATAAGATTTACAGTAGTGAGGTAGCAAAAAACAAATAAGAGTGTTACAATTAGTACAATTTACAATGTTACAACAGTCCAGTTTTAAGCATGTATTAATGTTTTAGACTGATCAAACAGTTCTAAGATTTTTGGGATTTTTTTCAGTCATTTCAAACTGGTTGAATGATATAGTATAGTTAATTTTGGGAGATGAGATGATTTTTAGGTATAGTCCTAAATTGATTGGCAGGCAGGGGACCTTTTGTATGCAATACTTCTGAGAGTATACTTCTGCTTGTTTTTATGGAGTACATTGAGTATTATATGGTATAATTGACAATTCTTTATGGCTTATATATAAGATACAATTTTAATTTCCTAGGTAATGAAGGGATGGCATCATGTACTGTATGCTGACGTGACTGCTATAATCACCAATAAAACTGGGAAAATGATTCTAAAGCTACATGACGATGGAGTTGGAGGTCAGTTACTCCTGAGAATTGTGTTCTAATCATTTATTAGGCACAGTATCCTCATTATGAAATATATTATGTCTTGCCCGTCTTACCCTCCATTCTGAACCCATCACACACAAAAAATGTTTTACTGGTTATGCTTTAGACCAGTGGTTCTCAAACTTTTTCAGGCTGCAGCACCCTTGGCTCCCAGGTTACATCCCTAGCACCCTCACACACACTCATATATGAACACACCTCTTTTTTGGTATTAGGTTTACTGCAAATTCAAAACAACTAATATAACACTATAAACAAGCATATTTACTTCAAATAAAAATTAACATAGTAAACCAATTTACTTAACAGTATGAAAGGGTAAATTTACATCTGTAACTAAATTGTCTTCACAGTTTTAATGAGATAGATGAGCTTGGTGCAGGGACATCAGCTTTTCAACATCAGGCTTAAAGGCACTATGAAGAAGGCTTAGATCCCCGTGTTCAGTAATTTTCGGTTTTTGTTTGCTTGGAAAGAACCTTGGTGACTGCACTGAAGCCTCGCTCTACTAAATATGATATTGGGAAGGCAATAAAGTACATTTTGACTTTGTTCCACAGTTCAGGGTAGCGGTCACAATTTTTTTTTTTTTTTTATTAACACATCGGCCGATTCCCACCAAGGCAGGGTGGCTCGAAAAGAAAACTTTCATCATCATTCACTCCATCACTGTCTTGCCAGAGGGTGCTTTACACTACAGTTATAAAACTGCAACATTAACACCCCTCCTTCAGAGTGGAGACACTGTAATTCCCATCTCCAGGACTCAAGTCCGGCCTGCCGGTTTCCCTGAATCCCTTCATAAATGTTACTTTGCTCACACTCCAACAGCACGTCAAGTATTAAAAACCATTTGTCTCCATTCACTCCTATCAAATACGCTCTCACATGCTTGCTGGAAGTCCAAGCCCCTCACACACAAAACTTCCTTTACCCCCTCCCTCCAACCTTTCCTAGGCCGACCCCTACTCCGCCTTCCCTCCACTACAGATTTATACACTCTCGAAGTTATTCTGTCTCGTTCCATTCTCTCTACATGTCCGAACCACCTCAACAACCCCTCCTCAGCTCTCTGGATAATAGTTTTGGTAATCCCGCACCTCCTCCTAATTTCCAAACTCCGAATTCTCTGCATTATATTCACACCACACATTGACCTCAGACATGACATCTCCACTGCCTCCAGCCTTCTCCTCGTTGCAACATTCATCACCCATGCTTCACACCCATACAAGAGTGTTGGTATAACTATACTCTCATACATTCCCTTCTTTACTTCCATGGACAAAGTTCAAATGTTTTTTGTAATAAAAAATCTTGATGTGATTTTTTGAACTTTGGCTTAGCCTAATGTGATTTTGGAATGCAATCAGTTCTTCCTCCACCATTGCTGTTTCCTAATTGCTGATATCTAAGAATGGATTGATCACCCAGTCTGGTATTTTAAGCATAAAAAGATCCTGAAATTCGTCTGACATGTCTCTGTGCAGCTCATTCAGGTGTGCACTCAACTTTGGACCACAAAATTAAATAAAACTGTGCTTTCATGTATAACTATGTTAATTTTATACTTTGTAAAGCTTATGTGTTACTTAAGTGTTCGTGACTTAGATTTTTGTCATATAGATTTTGTAAAACAAATGCTCCCTTGGTTCTGATGCCACCCTGCCGCCCCCTTTTTCCTCACCGCACCCCTGGATCTTTCCACCCACCCCCTGAGAAGGATGGCACTGCCCACTTTGGGAATCACTGGTTTAGACCATCCCAATAACTAAAGCAGACCTAGTAAAAAACATAAAACAGACTAGGGTGTTTGGGGCCCTAACATTCCTCATTCCAAATTTAATATTTCATCTACTTTGAGCCCTATTTCAAGCCACTTCTGGTTTGAAGCCTACCAAAATCATCTATTTCACTACTATATCTTTCATTCTATCGATTGATATCAAGAAACAGCAAATAAAACCATAAAAACCACCCATGAAAACACCTCAAACACAAGGTCAGAGGTTTGCTTTTCCCATCATGCACTAGTGTGTGAAGCAGGATTTTTTATATTGTGTACACTCACCATACAAACCCATTCTCTAAAGACTGTGCCAAAATCTACCATTCACACCATATTTGATGGCAGTGTGTTTAAAACAGACCTACATGAGTGACACTAGCATCAGTAACAGATCTTCATCAATAACATAGATCTACAAGGGCTAAGGGTAACAAGTGGTGAAAATCTTATACAGAAAATTTGAGTCTTGGAGATAAGGATGTGTGGGGGGTTACCAAAAGTATTATTCAAAGGGCAGAGGAGGGGGTTGGCGAGGTGGTTTGGACATAGTGGATGGAACAAATTAGGATGACTAAGAGGGCGTATAAATTTGGGGTGGAGGGAAGGAGGGGTAGAGGTCATCCCACGAAGGGCTGGAAGGTGGAAATAAGGAAGGTTATGAATACTAAGGATTTGGACATCCAACTGGCTTGTACTCACCTATTTGTGGTTGCAGGGGTCAATTCATAGCTCCTTCCCCGCCTCTTCACTGATCACTACTAGGTCCTCTCTCTCCCTCCTCCATGAGCTTTATCAAACCACGTCTTAAAACTGTATGGTTCCTGCCTCCACTACATCACTTTCTAGGCTATTCCACTTCCTGACAATTCTATGACTGAAGAAATACTTCCTAACATCCCTTTGACTCATTGGAATCTTCAACTTCCAATTGTGACCCCTTCTTTCTGTGTCCCATCTCTGAAACATCCTGTCTTTGTCCACCTTATCAATTCCTCGCAGTATTTCATATGTCATTATAGTGTCTTCCCTAACCCTCCTGTCCTCCAGTGTCGTCAGGCCAATTTCCCTTAACCTTTCTTCATAGGACAGTTCCCTTAGCTCTGGGACTAATAATAATATAATATTTTTATTTCGATGCATGTTACAAGTGTACACTGTTATTGGTAGTTACAATTATAAAACTGTAATGCAAGGAGAGCCACTGGCATGCCATGGCATTAGGGGCAGTTTATTCTAAAGACTTATTCACTAAGTACTTAATGCTAGAGAAATTGATTGAGTTTATTTTAGTTCTGTATTATTTTAAATTACAATATGATTATACATACTATTAGAAGACAATACAAGAGAAATTGGTTAAGTTTAAGCTAGTTGTGTACGTATTTTATTTCAAGTTACAATATGTTGATGCTATACAGTATAATAACAATATTAGAAAAATTTATTGAGTTTCTTCTAGTTATATATTTTATTTCAAATTAATAAAATGATGATACTATAATATTTTAAATGACAATATGATGATATGAAATTGCAACAAGTGTTAAGGAGGATGACATATAAAATTGAGATTATCTTAAGTAAAATAACATTGGGTTTGAAAGTTTGTTGCAGTATGAGTATTTAGTATAGGGTGAGTAGGTGATTTTTGAGAAGAGTCTTGAATTGATTTTCCGACAAGGTTAACTTAATATTTACTGGTAATGAATTCCAGATTCTGGGGCCCTTTATGTGCATAGAATTTTTACATTGGTTAGTATGGACTCGGGGTATGTCAAATAGTGATCTGTGTCTTGTGTCATGGTCGTGGGACCCATTAAAGTTGTTGAGGAGAATTTTGAGCGGAGGGTTGATATTAGCATGTAGAGTTTTATGTATGTAGAAGGCACATGAATAGGTATGAATATTTTTTATGGTGAGTAGTTTTAAGGTTCTGAATATAGGTGGAGTATGCTGTCTAGAGTGGGAATTTGTTATCATCCTGACTGCAGCCTTTTGCTGGGTTATGAGTGGTCTAAGGTGATTTAATGTTGTTGAGCCCCATGCACAGATTCCATAGGTGAGATAAGGGTAGATAAGAGAATGATATAGTGCAATGAGAGCTGGTTGTGGCACATAATAGCGTATCTTAGATAATATACCTACTGTCTGAGATTTTCTTGGAAATTTGTTGTATGTGTGTTTGGAATTTAAGACTACTGTCAAGGTGGATTCCTAGGAATTTTCCCTCTGTGAGTCTTGTGATGGGTGAACCATTTAGCCTTATGTTAAGTGGAACATTTGTAGCTTTGTTTCCAAACTGAATGAAGTAGGTCTTGTCTGTATTGAGAGTAAGCTTATTTGTCGTCATCCATGTTGATATTTTCTGTAATTTGGCATTAACTGTGTTGGCTAGTATGACTGGATTTGGGTGAGAGAAGACATATGTTGTGTCATCTGCAAATAAAATGGGTTTGAGTAGTTGTGATGCATTCGGTAGGTCATTTATGTAAATGAGGAATAGGGGTGGCCCCATGACACTACCTTGAGGGACACCGACTAATTTGTTGTGTGGAAGAGTTCTCTCCATTTGTGTACACGTACTGGCTTCTGTTGCTAAGGTATGACTTTAGGTAGTTGAGGGGGTGCCCCCTAATACCATAGTGCGCTAATTTTGTGAGCAATAAATCATGGTCGACTGTATCAAATGCTTTGTGTAGGTCTATGAAGATTCCCAGCGGAACTTCTTTCTTCTCAAGTGCGGTGTATATTAACTCTAACATGTGTGTTATAGCATCGTTTGTGCTCTTGTTAGTCCTGAATTCAAATTGACAGGGGTTTAGTACATTGTGTGAGACGAGGTAGGAATAGATCTGTTTATGAATTAATTTTTCGAAGATTTTAGAAAGCAGTGGTAAATAATCTTGTTCCAAACTGGTGCTGCATACTCCAGTATGGGACTGACATACACAGTGTACAAAGTCTTGAATAATTCCTTACTGAGGTATGGAATGCTATTCTTAGGTTTGCCAGGTGCCCATATGTTGCAGCAGTTATCTGGTTGATGTGCGCCTCAGGAGATGTGCTCGGTATTATACTCACCCCAAGATCTTTTTCCTTGAGTGAGGTTTGCAATCTTTGCATTTGGCAGGGTTAAATTCAAGAAGCCAGTTGCTGGACCAGGCTTGTAGTCCTACCTGATATCTATCTGTGTGTGTGTGTGTGTACTCACCTAATTGTGGTTGCAGGGGTCGAGACTCAGCTCGTGTTGTTTAGACGAATTATTGTGTCGTCGTTCTGCAGAGCGGGGGCTTCTACTTTATTTGTATAAAGTGCGAGGTACACAGGCTGTGTTAGTGGCCATGGCCCGGGTGGGCCATGTCCTGCGAGGGAGAAAGGAGTTAGGCCTTGTTATCTGTGTGATGTCTGGGCGCCAAGTGAGAGAGGTCCAGGGCGGGTCTGGTTGACGTGGGTACGACTACCAGGCTTGCCCTCTGGCGGAATATATGGAAACTAGCATGGCACGAAATATGAACTCAGCTGGCAGACAGCATGGCTGTCTATGCAGACAGCAAGGCTGTCTACATCGTTCGGCCACGCACCCATGGTCGACCCCAACCATGTCTGGCAGTAAAAAAAACTCGATCTCTCTCTCTCGCAAGAACAGGTCACAGAACACGAAAGAAAAACATATATACAGTGGACCCCCACCTAACGAACACCCCGGAAATCATACAATTATGTAAGTATAATATTGTAAGTGCTTGTGGAAGTGTATTTTTGGGGGTCTGAAATAGACTAACCTACGTGACATTATTTCTTAAGGAAGTAAATTCCTTCGGTAATGGTCTAAGGCAGTGAGCGTCGATGCAGCACTGCACGCCCTCCTGCGTCTGGACACATACTGCAACACGGGAGACATAGCTGCAGCTGAGCTGTGACGTAGCAGGGTACGGTCTCCTCTGGGACGGTGAAGCAGACATCGTAGTAGTCGCTGCAGGGTTCACTCAACCTGGGGCACAACCTGCTGGTGCCCTCAAGTGAGGCGTCATCAGTAGTCACAACAGGACAGGACTGGCAAGCAACTCAGGACATTTCTCGACTGGTACTGTCGCTGGAGCTGGAGCTGCTGGCGAGTGTGGAGTGAGTCGTGACAGGGACGACTCGGCGAAACATTTGAAGGTCGTAACAGCATACACCTTACTGCAGTGAGTGGGCTAGCAGTCAAAGTGACATCAGCTTTGTGCAGGCTGCTCACTGAAGCTGTGACACGAGGCTGACAGTTGCCTGCCGACAGGCTTAACTGTGGCTTGACGAGTGTCATCTCTCGACAGTTGAAGTTACAGTAGAGGACGGGTCCAAGCGTCCCCAGACAGGTCGTCGACAATAACTGGACTGACGGTCTAGGAGGTGAAGTGGAACAGTCTCGATTTGAGAATCGTCGTGGGTACGATTCAGCAGAGGCATCTACGAGCGGCGAACAATAAGAGCTTTCTGTACAAGGCACTCGAACGCTCGTAACTGATGCCTGGACTGACAAATGTCAGCTGTCTAGCGCGCGGGGCGCGGGTCACACCGAGTGACAAAGTAACACACAGGTGCTACATAGGACACACGAGAAAACTGCACACATACTGCACATGTGGTACAACAGCTTACTAGCAAATGACGCTTTTCTGTATAAAAATCGTCACTAAGCAATACACGAACATGTGAGAACACTGACTGAGAGGAATTAATGAACACTCAACTTATCTTCTCTCAAACTTCTTGACAAATAATGAAAATAAAATGCTCACTGTGAAACTAGAACACTCGGTGACGTCCTGGAGTGACGTCGTGATGGATGTCATGGACTGACATCGTGAGTGACGTCAGCAGACGTCGCGAGGTGATGTCATGGAGTGACATCGTGATGGATGTCATGGGGTGACATCGCAAGTGACATCAGTGGAGTGACGTCGTGACGGATGTCATGGGGTGACATCGCGAGGTGACATCAGCCAGACGTCGTAGGGTGACGTCAGTGGAGTCAGACAGCATCGTGGTGACATCAGTGAAATCGGCAGCATCGTGAGTGACATCAGCAGCTCGGTGACGTTGATGCGGGCGCAGACCACAGCACGTGGCTTGCTGATCCACGTGACTTGGAGATCCACATGGCTTGTAGATCCACGTGGCTTGTAGATCCACGTGGCTTGGTGATCCACGTGGCTTCGATTGGCCTCGACACTCGGATACACAGTACTGGCAAGAATTCACAAGGAAATTCACAGGAAACACGGCACAGAGGGAGTGAGAGCAGTGAGTGGAGTGTGTGGCACAAACTAGGGCAGGTGTGTATGGTGAGACGGCCGCGCGCCTACCTCCCTCACCCACAACACACGAGGAGACACGCTCACACTGGGAAATCACCACAAACTCACCTCTGACTTGCTAAAATAGCAGTGCTGAGCTGAACAACAGCAGCAGAACATACCGGCAAGGCTGAGCACGTGGCTGAGAAACAGCGTGGGACACTGTGGCGTGAAGTCAGTGACACCATTTCTCGGAGAATTAGACAAATTTCGGCCTGGATCCTGCATGTACCTGTGTCTGGATGCTGAGATTTGCAGACACGACATCAGGATAACTCGTTGAGAGACATATGCTTCTTGTGTAGGTTGATGAAGTGAAGACAAACTTCATTCCTCTTCCTTCCCTTGTGGGCAACATCAGCTGCAAGGCACCGCTTCTACCATTGTTTAGAATTATTATGTCGTTCTTGGTAGTGGGAATGCAATGATAAGGCTTCAGAGGCTTCTACTTTATTTGTATAAAGTGCGAGGTACACAGGCTGCGTTAGTGGCCATGGCCTGGGTGGGCCATGCCTTGAGAGGGAGAGAGGAGTTAAGCCTTGTTGTTTGTGTGATGTCTGGGCGCCAAGTGAGAGAGGGCCAGGGCGGGTCTGGTTGACGTGGGTACGCCTACCAGGCTTGCCCTCTGGCGGAAACTATGGAAACTAGCATGGCACGAAATATGAACTCAGCTGGCAGACAGCATGGCTGTCTATGCAGACAGCAAGGCTGTCTATACTGTGTGTGTGTGTGTGTGTGTACTCACCAAATTGTGGTTGCAGGGGTCAAGACTCAGCTCCTGGCCCCGTTTTTTCGTGTGTGTGTGTGTTTTGTTTGTTTGTTTTAGGAGTGGAGGCAAGTGGTTTTTATTTGATGTGCTATTGGAGTGTGAACAAGGTAAAATTTTTGAAGGGATTCAGGAAAACTGGTCAATTGGATCTGAGTTCTGGAGGTGGGGTGGGGATGTTACAGTTCAGAGGTTACCTAAGCTGTGATGTTGGCACACTTTTGGCAAGACAGTAATTGAATAAATGATTGTAAAAGTGTTTCTTATGTTCTGGGGTCACTACCTTGGTGGGAGATGGCTGATGTATTAAAAAATAAATATTGTCTTGATATTTTTTATGTTTGGCAAAACAATGTTCTGGCCAGTGCATCTCCTGTACTATGCTGCTAATACAGGAATTAAGTTCTTTCCTGGATCTGCTATTGACTTTCATGATTAGGATGCCGTTGAGCTTTATTGAATCGCCCCTTCTCAGTCTTTGGGTGGAACAGGCTAGGTAAAGTTGTTTGACGATGGTGACCCCATGTTTCTCCGCAAGCCTTATTCCTATTGTTACTATGTTGGCTTGGCACATGTATATGTCTAATAACCGCCATTAGGTAAACTAAATAATCTGATGCAGATGGTGGTAGACTAGGATATCAGGGTGATAGAATTAGTAGAAGTTTGAACTGGATCCGTCATTGCCAAGCTTTCTTCAAGTTTCATCTTTGGTCTTCTGATGGATTGTCAGTGCTAGTAAAAATAGACATTATTGCCATATTAGGGTCCAAAGGAATTGTGTTCGTATATGCAGTGCTGGTGGTACTGCTTCTATTTCTCCATGGAGTTTTAGGCTGATCAGATTACCATCGACCTTACATTATTATGCTGACCTCTTGTTAGCCTTAATGGCAGTTTTGCTCTCTTGATGAAAGTGTGTTCCAGTTTTTGATGATGGTTTGAAATAAATGAAATCTGAAATATTGCATGTTTATGAGACAGAAAAAAAAGACACCAGCAATCCTACCATCTTGTAAAACAATTACAGGCTTCCGTTTTACACTCACTTGGCAGGACAGTAGTACCACCCTGGGCGGTTGCTGTCTACCAACGTATTACCTAGATTTTCAGTTATGTTAACCCTTTGGGGGTCGACAGGCCTTCTCAGGAAAGTGTTCCTGGGGTCGAAAATTTTTTGGAAAAAAAAAAATTAATTTTTTCTTATGAAATGATAGAGAATCTTTTTCCGATCATAACGCCACCAAAATTATGAAATTTGATCGAAAACTAACGGAATTATGCTTTCGTGAAGTTAGCGGTAGCCATGACACTTACGCATCGGCGATTTTGCCCACTTTGAGCTCTATTTTCGACAAATTCCAATGTTTCGTTAGAACTCCATTTCTTCTATCGATTGAGTACAAGAAACCACCTATTTACCAATTTCATCTACCCAAAATAGTGGTCAGAAAATGGCAATTTTCTAATTTCACACAAATTTCAAACGATGCCAATTTCAAAATAGGGTCCAGAGTAAACAAGGCAGACATTCCTGGCACTAAAATAACATGTTCTCTGTTCATTAGTCACGTCTCCAGGCCCCTGTTCCATTACTTTTGCTTTTCATTTTGAATTTTTATTCTCACAAAAAATAGAAGATTTACTGTTATATATACAACTGCATCATTGTAAAAATGGTATAAATAATATCAGAGCACTTGTACATGAATATAAGACTCGCCAGTTGATGTGTATTGGAGGCATGGTGTGATTTGTTTACTCTTGAACATCGTCAAAAATCGAACATTTTCGCTACTTTGAGCTCAATTTCAAGGTACTTGTCATTGTCATACCAATCAAAATCATCTCTATTTCTGTAATATATCTTCCATTCTATAAAATGAGCCCAAGAAAACGAGAATACATCAATAAATACCATACGAAAATCGACTGCAAAGTCGCTGTTTTAATCGAAAAAAACGGTCAGTTTTTTTTCTCTCATTATGCAGTGTGTACTGCAGGATTTTTTTTATACTCAGCACACTGACCACACAGACCCATTCTTTCATATGTATGCCTACCAGACGTTTTCTGCTTAAATTGAGGCCGCTAGAATTTGGGCGTACTAGTACGGCACCAACCCCTGCTCGTAAAACGTACTTGTACGGCACCGACCCCCAAAGGGTTAAGTGAAATTAAACTGGTAACATGTCTTAAGACTTACTAGATTATTATATAAAACTGTAGTTTCATGAAACAAAAATTGAAAAATTTATGCATGATGGTTTTAATGTATAAACACTGTTGCAGGTGATGTAACTGGTAATGATGGAGTGTACTCAGCCTACATGGTACAGTTTTATCCACCAGATAATGTCACAGTCATGGTTACAGCAAATGACAATAATAGTACAGCACGTATATTGGCTTCAGCAACTGATAATGGTACAGCACATGCCTTGGTTTCTGCATTTCATTCTTCTCCAGTCACAGGTTAGTACCCACATCTAATAATGTCAGTCCCATAGGTCAACCATCATTACTGTATAATAATAAGAACCACAAGAGCATCATCATTCCCCACCCTCCAACTCTGGGCCATGTTATTATTCTGGCCTAATGTGGGAAGTCAGACACAGGTATGGTAGGATTGTGGAGTCAGAGTACACTCTTGTGGATTCCATCTCACATTAGTCTTCAGATGCATGATAGAAGTGATGAAATGGCAAAGTCACGTGCCTTCAAGGAGGGCGTAGATTACAATCTTGCGCTGTCAGTTTCAACTGGAGTATAATAATAGGTAGGAGGCTGGTAGACAGCAACCACCCAGGGAGGTACTACCATCCTGCCAAGTGAGTCTGTAACTGTTTTACATGATGATAGGATTGCTGGTGTCTTTTTTCTGTCTCATAAACACGCTGGATAACAGGTATATCTTGCTACTTCTACTTACACTTAGGTCACACTAGACAGGCATGCACATGCATATGTATACATACACACATCTATGTTTTTCTTCTTTTTCTTAATATAGTTCTTGTTCTTCTTTATTTCCTCTATTCTCCATGGGAAAGTGGAAAAGAATTTTTTTTCCGTAAGCCATGCATGTTGTATGAGGCGACTAAAATGTTGGGAGCAATGGGCTAGAAACCCCTTCTCCTTCAGAAAATACTAAAAAAGAAAAGCTATAAAACTGGGATGCTTGAATGTGCATGGATGTAGTGCAGATGATAAGAAAGAGATGATTGCTAATGTTATGAATGAAAAGAAGTTGGATGTCCTGGCTCTAAGCAAAACAAAGCTGAAGGGGGTAGGTGAATTTCAGTGGGGAGAAATAAATAGGATTAAGTCAGGAGTATCTGAGAGAGTTAGAGCTAAGGAAGGAAAAGAGGGAATATAAATGTATAAATTCAAGGATTATGTAGATTAAACCTTTCAGGGTCGAGAGGCCCTCTCCCAAACTCGTTCTCAGGGTCGAAAATTTTTCGGGAAAAACAAATTATTTTTTCTTTTTTCCTATCATAATGACACCAAAACTATGAAATTTGATGGAAAACTAACGGAATTATGCTCTTGCAAAGTTAGTGGTATCAACGATATTTACACATCGGCGATTTCGCCCACTTTGAACCCTATTTTCGGCCAATTCTAATGTTTCAGTCTACTAAAATTTTAGCTATTTCGCTAGAATTCCATTTGTTCTATCAATTGAGTACAAGAAACCGCCAATTTACCAATTTAAACTACCCAATAAAGTGGTCAGAAATTGGCAATTTGGCCAATTTCACACAAATTTCAAAAGATGCCAATTTCAAAATAGGGTCCAGAATAAATGAGACAGACATTCCTGGCACTAAAATAACATTTTGTCTGTTCATTAGTCATGTCTCCAGGCCCCTCTTACATTACTTTTGCTTTCCATTTTGAATTTTTATTCTCACAAAAAATAGAAGATTTTTTGTTATGTATACTACTGCATCATTGTAAAAATGGTATAAATAATATCAGCGCACTTGTGCAAGAATATTAGATTCGCCAGTTGATGTGTATTGGACGCATGGCGTGATTTGTTTACTCTTGAACATCGGCAAAAATCGAACATTTTCGCTACTTTGCGCTCAGTTTCAAGCTACTTTCCTTCGTGAAACCAATCAAAATTATCTCTATTTCTGTAATATATCTTCTATTCTATCAAATGAAACCAAGAAAAAGAGAATACGTACAACCATAAATACCATACAAAAATAGACTGCAAAGTCGCTGTTTTAAACCAAAAACACTGTCGGAGTTTTTTTTCCTCGTTACACACTGTGTAGTGCAGGATTTTTTTTATACTGCGCACACTGACCGCACAGACCCATTCTCTCACATCTAGGCCTACCAGCCTGTTTCCGCTTGATTTGAGGGCTCTAGAATTTAGGCGTACTAGTACGTCAATAACCCTGGTGCGTAAGCCGTACTAGTACGGTGAAAACCCTGAAAGGGTTAAAATAAGGGTCAGATGCAAAAAGTGGGTTATAATAAGTGTATGCACCTGGAGAAGAGAGAGAGTGTAGTGGAGAAAGAGAGATTTTGGGAGATGTTAAGCAAGTGTGTAGGAACTTTTGAACCAAGTGAGAGAATAATTGTGGTAGGGGACCTAAGTGCTAAAGTAGGAGAAACATTCAGATAGGGTATGGTAGGTAAGTTTGGGGTGCCAGGTGTAAATGATAATGGGGGCCCATTAATTGAACTTTGTATAGAAAGGGGTTTGGTTATAGGTACTGTAATACATATTTTAAGAAAAAGAGGATAAATAAGCATACAAGATATGATGTAGGGTGTAATGACAGTAGTTTGTTGGACTATGTATTGGTAGATAAAAGACTGTTGAGTAGACTTCAGAATGTACCTGTTTTTAGAGGGGCCACAGTTACATTACTTTTTAGTTTTAGCTATGGTGAGAGTAAAAGGTAGATGGGATATAAGGAAAGTAGAAGCAGCAAGTAAGAGAGAGGTGAAGGTTTATAAACTAAAGGAGGAGGCAGTTAGGGTAAGATATAAACAACTATTGGAGGATAGATGGGGTAGTGAGAGTATAGGCAGTGGGGTCGAAGATGTATGGGGCAGGTTTAAGAATGAAGTGTTAGTGTATTCAGCAGAAGTTTGTGGTTACAGGAAAGTGGGTGCGGGAGGGAAGAAGAGAGATTGGTGGAATGGTGATGTAAAGAGAGTAATAAGGGAGAAAAAGTTAGCATACGAGAGGTTTTTACAAAGTAGAAGTGATGCAAGGAAGGAAGAGTATATGGAAAGAAAAAGAGAGATTAAGAGAGTGGTGGAGCAATGTAAAAAGAGAGCAAATGAGAGAGTGGGTGAGAAGTTATCAACAAATTTTGTTGAAAATAAGAAAAAGTTTTGGAGTGAGATTAATAAGTTGAGGAAGCCTAGGGAACAAATGGATTTGACAGTTAAAAATAAGAGAGGAGAGTTATTAATTGGAGAGTTAGAGGTATCGGGAAGATGGAGGGAATATTTTTAGGAATTGTTTAATGTTGATGAAGATAGGGAAGCTGTGATTTCGTGTATAGGGCAAAGAGGAATAACATCTTGTAGGAGTGAGGAAGAGCCAGTTGTGAGTGTGGGGGAAGTTTGTGAGGCAGTGGGTAGAATGAAAGGGGGTAAGGCAGCTGGGATTGATGGGATAAAGATAGAAATGTTAAAGGCTGGTGGGGATATAGTTTTGGAGTGGTTGGTGCTTTTATTTAATAAATGTATGGAAGAGGGTAAGGTACCTAGGGATTGGCAGAGAGCATGCATAGTTCCTTTGTATAAAAGTAAAGGGGACAAAAGAGAGTGCAAAAATTATAAGGGAAGAAGTCTGTTGAGTATACCTGGTAAAATATATGGTAGTTATTACTGAAAGAATTAAGAGTAAGACAGAGAGTAGGATGGGAGATGAACAAAGAGGAATTAAGAAAGGTAGGGGGAGTATAGACCAAGTGTTTACAGTGAAACATATAGGTGAACAGTATTTAGATAAGGGTAAAGAGGTTTTTGTGTCATTTATGGATTTGGAAAAGGCATATGACAGGGTGTATAGGGGGGCAATGTTGCAGATGTATGGAATAGGAGGTAGGTTACTGAAAGCAGTGAAGAGTTTTTATGAGGATAGTGAGGCTCAGGTTAGAGTATGTATTACCTGGAGTTTACCTGGAGAGAGTTCCAGGGGTCAACGCCCCCACGGCCCGGTCTGTGACCAGGCCTCATGTTGGATCAGAACCTGATCAACCAGGCTGTTACTGCTGGCCACACGCAGTCCAACGTACGAACCACAGTCTGGCTGGTCAGGTACCGACTTTAGGTGCCTGTCCAGTGCCCGCTTGAAGACAGCCAGGGGTTTGTTGGTAATCCCCCTGATGTATGCTGGGAGGCAGTTGAACAGTTTGGGCCCCTGACACTTATTGTGTTGTCTCTCAACGTGCTAGTGGCACCCCTGCTTTTCATTGGGGGGATGTTACATCACCTGCCGAGTCTTTTGCTTTCGTAGGGAGTGACTCTCGTGTGCAAGTTAGGAACTAATCCCTCAAGAATTTTCCACGTGTATATAATAATGTATCTCTCCCGCCTGCGTTCTAGGGAGTACAGGTTTAAGGACTTCAAGCGTTCCCAGTAATTGAGGTGGTGTATCGCAGTAATGCGTGCCGTGTAGGTTCTCTGCACATTTTCAAGGTCCGCAATTTCACCTGCCTTGAAAGGTGCAGTTAGTGCGCAGCAATATTCCAGCCTAGATAGAACAAGCGATCTATAAAGTGTCAACATGGGCTTGGCATCCCTGGTTTTGAAGGTTCTCATTATCCATCCTGTCATTTTTCTAGCAGATGCGATTGCCACGGTGTTATGGTCCTTGAAGGTGAGATCCTCTGACATGATCACTCCCAGGTCTTTGACATTAGTTTTTTGCTCTATTGTGTGGTTGGAATTAGTTTTGTACTCCGATGAGATTTTTAGTTCCTCACGTTTTCCGTATCTGAGTAATTGAAATTTCTCATCATTGAACTTCATATTGTTTTCTGCAGCCCATTTAAAGATTTGGTTTATGTCTGCTTGGAGTCTTGCAGTGTCTTCAACGGTGGACACTGTCATACAGATTCGGGTGTCATCTGCAAAGGTAGACACGGCACTGTGACTTATATCCCTGTCTATGTCCGATATGAGGATGAGGAACAGGATTGGAGCGAGTACTGTGCCTTGTGGAACAGAACTTTTCACATTAGCTGCCTCAGACTTTACTCTGTTGACTACTACTCTTTGTGTTCTACTTGTTAGGAAATTATAGATCCATCTACCAACTTTTCCTGTTATTCTTTTATCACGCATTTTGTGTGCTATAACATCTGCATTCTGTTTGTCTTCTAGAGCATCTAGAACCTGGTCGTAGTGGTCCAGTAGTTGGGACAGACAGGAGCGACCTGCTCTAAACCCGTGCTGCCCTGGGTTGTGTAATTGATGGGTATCTAGATGAGTGGCGATCTTGCTTCTTAGAACCCTTTCAAAGATTTTTATGATATGGGACGTTAGCGCTATTGGTCTGTAGTTCTTTGCTATTGCTTTACTTGTTGCACCTATATAAGAGCATTGGTATAACTATACATTCCCCTCTTTGCTTCCATGGACAAAGTTCTTTGTCTCCACAGACTCCTAAGTGCACCACTCACCTTTTTCCCCTCATCAATTCTATGATTCACCTCATCCTTCATAGACCCATCTGCAGACACATCCACCTCTAAATATCTGAATACATTCCCCTCCTCCATACTCTCTCTCTCCAATCTGATATCCAATCTTTCATCACCTAATTTTTTTTGTTATCCTCATCACCTTACTCTTTCCTACATTCACTTTCAATTTTCTTCTTTTACATACCCTACCAAATTCATCCACCAACCTCTGCAACTTCTCTTCAGAATCTCCCAAAAGCACAGTGTCATCAGCAAAGAGCAACTGTGACAACTCCCACTTTGTGTTAGATTGTTTATCTTTTAACCCCACACTTCTTGCCAACACCCGAGCACTCACTTCTCTTACAACCCCATCTATAAATATATTGAACAACCATGGTGACATCACACATCCCTAAGGCCTACAATTGCTACAGTGCATCTACTAGAAAAATGACAGAATGGATAATGAGAACCTTCAAAACCAGGGATGTCAAGCCCATGATGACACTTTTTAGGTCACTTGTTCTATCTAGGCTGGAATATTGCTGCACACTAACTGCACCTTTCAAGGCTGGTGAAATTGCTGACCTAGAAAATGTGCAGAGAACCTTCACGGCATGCATAACTGCGATAAACCACCTCAATTACTGGGAACTCTTGAAGTTCCTAAACCTGTACTCCCTAGAACGCAGGCGGGAGAGATACATTATTATATACACGTGGAAAATTCTTGAGGGATTAGTACCAAACTTGCACACGAGAGTCACTCCCTACGAAAGCAAAAGACTCGGCAGACGATGCAACATCCCCCAATGAAAAGCATGGGTGCCACTACCAATCATTCTGAAAAAATACCCTGACTTTGCCCACTGTAAATTATACATAACCACTTAAACTCCTTTTTTTTACAAGCATACCTTGCTAAAATATAAGGTAATATTAAAAGTTACTTAAGATTTAGACACAGACTAATTAGTAGGATCTCTTATGCAGTTAACTACAATCATATGTATAAAAAAAGTAGCTAGTGAGCAAATGGTACAGTTTCAAAAGTATGACAATATTTTAAACTGATTCAATAATATTCAGCTTTGTAGAGTGAATGAACAGAGATGAAGATACAGAAAGTTACTTACAATTGAAATGCTCTGCATACAAGGGGCTTTTGGCATGTACACCCCACTACTATAACTCCTTGTACAACTATGTATGATGTCTCAATAAACTACAGTGGACCCATGAGTTACGAACACCCCGGAAATCGTACAATTATTTTTTTTTTTTTTTTATTAACACATCGGCCGATTCCCACCAAGGCAGGGTGGCCCGAAAAAGAAAAACTTTCATCATCATTCACTCTATCACTGTCTTGCCAGAAGGGTGCTTTACACTACAGTTATAAAACTGCAACATTTACACCCTCCTTCAGAGTGCCGGCACTGTACTTCCCATCTCAGAACTCAAGTCCGGCCTGCCGGTTTCCTGAATCCCTTCATAAATGTTACTTTGCTCACACTCCAACAGCACGTCAAGTATTAAAACCATATGCCTCCATTCACTCCTATCAAATACGCTCACACATGCTTGCTGGAAATCCAAGCCCCTCGCACACAAAACTTCCTTTCCCCCCTCCCTCCAACCTTTCCTAGGCCGACCCCTACCCCGCCTTCCCTCCACTACAGATCCATACACTCTCGAAGTCACTCTGTCTCGTTCCATTCTCTCTACATGTCCAAACCACCTCAACAACCCCTCCTCAGCTCTCTGGACAATCGTTTTGGTAATCCGCACCTCCTCCTAATTTCCAAACTCCGAATTCTCTGCATTATATTCACACCACACATTGACCTCAGACATGACATCTCCACTGCCTCCAGCCTTCTCCTCGTTGCAACATTCATCACCCATGCTTCACACCCATATAAGAGCGTTGGTATAACTATACTTTCATACATTCCCCCCTTTACTTCCATGGACAAGGTTCTTTGTCTCCACAGACTCCAAGTGCTCCACTCACCCTTTCCCCTCATCAATTCTATGATTCACCTCATCCTTCATAGACCCATCCGCCGACATGTCCACTCCCAAATATCTGAATACATTCACCTCCTCCATACTCTCTCCCTCCAATCTGATATCCAATCTTTCGTCACCTATTCTTTTGTTATCCTCATCACCTTACTCTTTCCTATATTCACTTTCAATTTTCTTCTTTTACACACCCTACCAAATTCATCCACCAACCTCTGCAGCTTCTCTTCAGAATCTCCCAAAAGCACAGTGTCATCAGCAAAAAGCAACTGTGACAACTCCCACTTTGTATTTGCTTCTTTATCTTTTAGCCCAACACCTCTTGCCAAGACCCTCGCATTCACTTCTCTTACAACCCCATCTATAAATATATTGAACAACCACGGTGACATCACACATCCTTGTCTAAGGCCCACTTTTACTGGGAAATAGTCCCCTTCCCTCCTACACACTCTAACCTGAGCCTCACTATCCTCGTACAATTATGTAAGTATAATATTGTAAGTGCTTTTTTAAGTGTATTTTTGGGGGTTTGAAATGGACTAACCTACTTGACATTATTTCTTAAGGGAGTAAATTAGTTCAGTAATGGCACTTGAGCAGGCTTCTGGAATGAATTTTGTTCGTTACTCGGTGGTCCACTGTATTATTATTATTATAATGGGACCTAATTCATGTCTTCATAAATAACTCATTATGGTTGAAACCAGATATAAACATGTAAATGGTTCATTACCACTCACTTGTTCAATTATCAAAACTTTGTGGCCCAGTACCTGGACCCAATATGTGCCTCTAATATTTTGACCACCCACAGAATAGGTATGGGGTGCATAATAGGCACTTTTGATGGAAGGTTGCAGCACTACATATAGAGTCGAGTAAGGTATATTAAAATCATTAGAGGCATTTTCCTTGTTATTCTGCTAGTTTGTAGAACGTAGTACAGCCTCTCCTCACTTAATGACGGAGTTCCGTTCCTAAGACTATGTCGTTAAACGAATTCGTTGATAAGTGAGGAGCATACTATAATGGTAGTGGGTTTGTGTCAACCATCTTTGATATTGTTTTAATGTCATCTTTACACCATTTATAACATTTCTGGTATATTTTTAAATATTTATACAGTAGTGTACTGTACTATATTGAAATAAACAGAATAGAGGAAATCAGCTCTAATATACATTATTTAGGTATAAATGCTGGTCAGAGAGCCCGTCATAAGTCTGAGGCGTCGGTAAACAAGTACGTCGCAAAGTGAGGAGAGGCTGTATACTAGAATAGATTGAAAATGTGCCATTATTTAATTTGCATCTTACAGAAGAACAAGCTTGCTGCGGGAGTCAGTTGATCATCACAGATGAGCTACTGGAGAACCCTGGGTCATTCTATGTGTCCTCACCAAGTATCATCGGCTACCTTACTGGAGATCCACCACATTCACTGCCTCCTGCTCAAATCACGGATCTCAGGTCGTTGCGAGATAACTGGAATGTAACGCTCATGTTTACAGCCCCAGGTGACCAGTTGGATCTAGGCACAGGTTTGTAAAACTTTGTGTGATTTAGTTTTTGATCAGGGAAACATCTTTAGCACATGAATTTCCAGGTCAGGCGGTAACTCAGACACTCTCACAGGTGGTATGGTTTGTGGTAATGATGCTTTGATACCAAAGGTATTTTCCTCTTTTTTTGTGTGTATTATTGTAATTGTCCTTGCCTTTGTGTGAATAGGGTGTTTGGTAATGCTGATTGTCAAATACGAATCATGATCGTTTTTCCATGATTGTAACAATAATAGTTCTGGAAATAACAGACTATCCACTGTTTCCAGGATAAATTTACCCAGCTGGTTATAAAGGTAATGAACAATTCTGGAAACAACAGACTTAAATTGTGTTGCAATTTAAAAAAAATTGTAGAGTATATTTTCTACAGGTAATAAGACCAAATTTAACTAAATCCATCCAGTTACTTACAGAATTATGTTGGTGTGAAGTTGAAGGTCATGGAGCATTTGGCAACAGCTGGTGCTGCTGCATGGGCTCATTGTTTTCTTTTATGTTCTATTTTTTTCTTTTCTTATGTAGTTTTGGGGTTTTAATTATAAACACTAGAACATAGTTGTCTGTGGGCACTGGTTCTCTTATGACTTTGTATCACAAAATCCCACAAAACAATTTGGTTTATATATACACACTAAATCTTAAAACAGTTTATGTCTGTTTCAGGTTTTGATTGTAACTTTTTTTTTAAGACACTGGTTGTCTCCCACCGAGGCAGGGTGCCCCGAAAAAGAAACACTTTCACCATCATTCCCACTATCACTGTCTTGCCAGAGATATACAGATATGACAGTGCAGATGTGTCTAACAAATATGCACTATATACAATCACACTATATGCTATTATAATTTTTGCAGTTTTGCAGTGTATGGAATTTCTCAACACAAGGGATAAAGCACAGTGTGTCTCACAAGACTTACAGATACATCTTGTATCTTTACATTGTGGAGGTCTTCTCATGGTGTGAGCACACACCTAACATCTCTGAGCCTTTATTTTCTCTTCAGTAGAAGGAATTAGTGCTAGGTAGCAATTGTGATTACCAGGCTGCAGATGAAATGGAATTTGTTCATCACTGCAGCATGAGTGTGGTGCTGAAGTTATGGGCTGTCGGTTGGCTGGGTTGGAAGCAGTATTATGGTCATTCTTTTCACTCACATTTGTCTCAAATTCATGGAAATCCACATCAGAATCACTAATCTGTTAGTACTGTGGGTGTTAACAGTAAATGGTTAATTGGAATGGGAGTGAGGGACTCACATCTGCAAGCCATGGTCAGCAGTTTTTGTATATGGTGAACAACCAGTGAACAGACCCATTCTCCCATGTTTAGGCATAAATTTGCCACTATGAATTATGCATACTAGTATGTTCACTGCCAGCTTTGAGGCTAACTGTTGCTCATTAAATCGTGGTTTCATCATGCATATGCATGTGCAAATAATGTAGCTTGTTTATGAACACAGATATGCTTGCCACACCAATAACATCAACAATGTCAGTGGTTTACATGGTAACACACCTTTACACCACATGGATATTCCCAGGATGAACATGGTTATCTATGAAAGAGACAGGAACAGACAATTGCCCTGAATCGACTCTCATTCATACCACAGACACCATTACTTAATACCAGCTAAACGTTCAGTTGGCAGGTCTCCTGACATGCATGTTCCTCAGCACACCACCTTGCTAAGCTGACATAGTCAGGCTCACACCTCATGACTCATCACCTGAGTCATGAGGTGTGAGGTATACTATATACAGTATACCCTAAGCATAGGTATACTGTATATACAGTATACCTATGCTTATCGTGTAATCTATATAAGCTTGAAAAAGCTTGGTTTCCAAGAACAACATTGTCTATATATTAAGATTCCCATTGTTCCATTGTGTGTTTTTACAAGCCATACATGTTCACTGTAGATGAAGTCAATAAGTGCTTCTACAACTAATCCAGTTTTTAATAATTTTTAATGATACAATATTTTGTAAAATATTTTTTTTCAGCTGCATTTTTCATCGTAGAGCAACAGGGACTTGGAAACAGCATGAAGAAATCTGTAAACATCTCTGCTTCAGAAGCTGGCTCACTAGTTCAATATTCACTTGACCTACTCAGCTGTGATACCTTCTTCAGCTTCACAGTTACAGCACAAAATGCTCAAGGAAAGAAAAGTAAAGTGTCCAATGAGGTGCATGAGTTAGTCCAATGCATAAGTAGTACTACACCACTCACTGCTGGTGCTATTGCTGGAATTGTTATTGGTTCTCTATTTGGAGTTCTCATATTAATTACTATCGTGTTCCTATGCCTTAACCGTGATCATCTTGATGATCTGTGTTTGTGGCAAGTTCTTACATGCAAATGTATTAGGAGGAAAAAAGATGATAATTCTGTATATAACAGCGGCCCTCCCAACTCTAAAAGAAGTGACATAATTCGTAGTAACATGTTAAGTATCTCTGGGCCAGTCCGAAGCATAAGCGATCTATATTCTAAACCAAACTTAAATTCAAAGAGAATCTCCCGTCAGAAAAAGCAGGACGAAGATGATGGAGGCTTTGGTGAACATCGAAGACGAAATGAAAACTTACAGATGAATGCTCTTAATGATAGTATCAGTCAAAGGTCTTCCCCATACCCATACAACTCTCAAAAAACACTGTCCATTAACCAAGTTGGTCTTCCCCCAGATCAAGATTACAAGAAACAGAGCTTAAATCAGAAGGCTCATCTTAATTATCATAATGCTTCACTTAATAGTGACAATGATGGCTCTCATGATAATTTTGCATATGATGGACACAGTGGTATGGATGATTATGCCAACAAACCTAAAAATATTAGAAACAACACACAGGTGTAAATATAGTGTTAGGCAGTACAGGAGGGTCTCAACTTACAATTGTATTCCTGGTTTTTCAAATTACAAATAAAAAGTTTGTATAGAATGTAATAGTACAAATGGTTATTTTTCATGCTTGTTAGTACTGGGGCTAAACAGCTGCAAAACTTTAAATTTCTTTCAAAGTGATATTCTTGCAAGTGCTGATTTGTATAAGTGGGACCTTGAGTGCTAAAACAGAACAAAAATTCTTATGAGTCATACAAAATTAGTTACAGAAGTTATACATTTGAACTTATTAGATTTTGAATTTGATCTTATTATAATAGACATAAATTGATACAATATAAAGCTCAGAAGAAAGTCACTAATTATGAATATGCATTTCTGGCAAACTACCCATAATCATAAGCCTTACATACTACTTATATCTAGACTTAGTATATTATTTTAGTTAGCACAGCTTGGGTAATTCATTACAATCATAAGTACAATGAGACAGATTGTAAATGAAGAATTGGTCAATTACAAATAAATTACATTGAAATTACATCAGTTCAATGACCTGAATTCCACAGAGTAGTTGAATCAAGGTGGTGAAATCAAAGCATGAAAATTTGCATACAATTAATGAATATAACATTATTTGAGATTAAATAGGTGGTTTTTAAGAATATTAGTAAAGACAAAGAGAAATGGTATAAAATATCAATTCAATGGATAAATGCACAAGTGCAGTATAATGGGATTCTTTGTTAACAAAGATTCACCCACACAGTGAGCTGTATTGTCACAAACAGATCTATCTGGGGTGAAAGGATGTATGTATGTATAAGGAATGTAGTGACATGAAGAGTAAGGCAAGGTATACTGAAGTTGACTTCTTGGGTAAACTACCCAACAAGTCAACTTCAACAAACCTCACTAGACTCTTCTCATCACTACATTCACTATGAACATGCACATCCTCACTCTCCCCAGGTAGATCTATACACAAATAACCCGCACATAGAAGAGAGGAGCTTACAACGACGTTTCGGTCCGACTTGGACCATTTACAAAGTCACACTAACAAAAAGGAAAGAAGGAGGGAGTATATATAGGCTATCAGACAGGGATGGGAACAAGAGAGGAAGTGGTGGAGGAGTAATAGTAGAAGTAGTAGTAGTAGTGGTGGAGTCAGTCATATACTACTAAGAAAGAGGAGCACTGCAAGGGAGCTAGGGGCCCACAGAGGGTAGGAGCAAGAACACAGGGGGGAAAAAATAATAATAAAGGACAAATACAAGGCAGAAGAAAGAAAAGAAAACCCAAAGAAGAAAGAGGAAAGGGAATTTTGGGAGAAGGGGAAAAAAGAATCAGGTTAAGTCACGGGTGTTCTGAAGTTTGGAGCATTTAACAATGTAATGGGAAAGGAAAGCATCAACAGAGACAAAGCCAGGACTAAGATTCATACAAGTTGTGTATAAGGGAGGATTCAACCAGATAGCAACTGTGAAAGTTGGAAGTAGGGTAGACAGTTTTAGCAGAAGACCAATCAATAGGATGACTGTTATCTCTGACATGACAGAAAAGAGCACTGTTGGTGTCGGCAAGCCTAACACTACTTTTGTGCTCCCTAAGTCTGTCAGAAAGAGATCGGCCAGTTTCTCCAAAGTACTGAAGAGGACAGGAGGAACAAGAAATAGAGTAGACACCAGGAGAGGTATGAACTAGATTAATGCGAAGAGTGTTAGTCTGGCAAAAAGTAAGTTTGATGTCTAAGGAACGGAGAGAGTTGTTGAGATTAGAGAGACCGGAAATGTAGGGAAGGCAGAGGACAGGAGAGTTCCCAGGAGTAGAGTTTGGGAGAGAAGAAAGTCCGTTTAGCACATGAGAAGGCAGAGTCTGAAATAGGAAGGGTAGCCAAGACGGGAAAATGAATTATGAAGAGTGGAAATTTCTAATTCAAGGAACTGAGGATCACAAATGTGGAGAGCACAGAGAAAGAGGGAGATAAGGCAACAAGACAGATAGATTAATAGGCTTATACAGAAGCTTTTAAATAATATTAATGTTCCAACACCTATTACCACTACACCACACATGCAATACCATTACATATCTACCATCACTACACTACATAAGTACTATCATTGTACGATGCCAGTCATGTGTGAGTGATATACGAGAAGAGAAAGAAGGTCAGATGTATTCCTGTTTACAGATGTAAAATTTAATGTGGAACACTTTTCTTGACAGAGGAAGCATGAATGTACATGCCACTGTGTATAGGCTTGCGGTACATGGAAAAGGCAAAACCTGTAACTGAGCAGTGGACATGAACATCAAGGAAAGGAAGCAAGGAATTAGATTCCCAATCAGCTTTAAACTTATTGGAAGGGGCAAGATTATTAAGAGCATCTAGAAATGGTTGGAAGAGACTAGAGTCATGGGGCCAAAGAGCAAAGATGTCATCTATATAGCAGAGCCTGAGTGAAGGGCGCACATCAATAGTAGGAAGAACAGTCTCGAAGTATTCCACGTAAAGATTAGCGAGAACAGGAGAAAGAGGAGAGCCCATAGCGACCCCGAAGGTTTGAGAATAATATTTACCTTGGAAGGAAAAGGAATTCGAGTCCACACAAAGGTGGATAAGATCAAGAAAGACATCAGTAGGTACAGGGAGATGAAGTAACCCTTCAATGGCCTTCTCTCTGAGAAAATTAATGACATCATCAAGAGGGACATTAGTGAAGAGGGACTCAACGTCAAGACTAAGCATCTTACAGGTCGGGAGAGGGCGAACCCGTTTGATGAAGTCTTGAGAGTGACGAAGATGGGCAGGAGAAAAAGTACCAAGAAAGGGAGTGAGGGTTTTGGCCAGCCAAGAAGCAAGAGAATAAGAGACAGAACCTCTAGAGAATATAATGGGATGCAGAGAAATATCAGGTTTGTGAGTTTTGGGAAGGCCATAGAAATAGGGCAGAGAGGGACAGATGACACGAAAACGTTGAACAAGGTCAAAGTCATAAGGACAGAGGTTGGAGAGAGTCCTTAGTTTCTTGTTAAAAGTTCTCTTGATGCAATCGAGAGGGTTGGAAATGACAGGAGTGTAGGTACGCGAGTCAGAGAGCAAGACATCGGTTTTACGGAGGTAATCCTCGCGATCAAGGATAACTACCAAATTACCTTTGTCAGAAGAGAGTATGACAATGTTAGCGTTAGATTTAAGAGAAGAAAGGGCAAGTCGATTGCGGCACGGAAGGTGATGGTTCTTAGAAAACAGGCTATCAAGAGCAGGAAGGAGAGTGCCATGAAAAGTGGACAAATCAGGAAGATTATTATTACGAGAGCAGGACTGGTGAAAAGAATCAAAAGTGCTAATGACGTCAATACCAGCACGAGGGGTAGGTGAAGTGGCAAAGGAAAGACCAAAACCAAGCAGTTCAATCTCATGTTGAGAGAGTGTGACGGAAGATAGATTAGTAACACAGTCGGTAAGGGAGAATTTAGACCAAGGGCTATCTGAGATGAGACGCTGAAGTTCATTCTGTAGTTTAGAAGAATAAATTTGTGAATTCAGGTGAGCAGTGTTAAAGGCAATGGTAGTGAGAAGGTTACAGAGATCTTGTGGAAGAGAAGCAAAGAGGGCATGTTGATGCTGACGGAGAGTAAAGAAGGCATCTTCAACCTAAGACTTGGTAGAAATAATGAGCTGTTAGAGTAGGAGATGGGCATGATCAGGAAAGGAAGTGCCCAGTGGGTTGGGTTTCATGAAATGGGAAAAGGAAGGGGGCAAAACTTGTTCAGCAAGACAGTCACGTTGAAAGCGAAGCTGATTCTTACGACGCCTGGTAGCAATAAGAGCAGCCTCATAAGAATGAAAGAGGGGTTTAAAAGAAGGAAGAACATTAAAAAAGTTGGAAAGAATAAGACGCTTACCTGCGGGGTCCATAAGCTCCTCTCTTCTATGTGCGGGTTATTTGTGTATTGTTCCAGTCACGGTATTGTGCCTTTTTTTTGTTATTTCAGGTAGATCTGTTTGTCAGATGTTGTCAATAAAGAATCCCATTATACTGCATTTGTCTTCATCCATTGGTAAAGATAATGGCAGATGGGGAACTTTTGACATTTTCAGGCAGAGTTCACCAAATTTTGGCCCCTTTTACCTGCACAGAGTTTTTGAAAAGGTCGAGTTGTACACGTGGAATGTCAAAGATACTTGTTCCTTGTATTGTGTCCAAGTGTTTTTTGCAGCTCTCCAGATAGAATTTAAGCTCTGAGTTAATGTTTGTATTAAGTGTACTGAAGACATAGTGTGCACAGTAGAAAATGTGAATATTTTGTACAGTAAGCTAGTTTAAACTTTTAAATAAGGGGCTGTGTGTTGACTAAGCCTGAAAGAAAAATTATCTTGAGAGCTTATTTTTGTTGAATAACAACAGGTTTTAAGGCGATTACCTGTTGTTGATCCCCATACACAGATACCATAGGTGAGGTATGGATAGATTAGAGTAGTACAACATGAGCAGAGGCATTTTGGGAACATAACTCCATATTTTTTAAAGTGTTTTCTGTCCAGATGTATTCCCAAGAATTTACTGAATATTATGCTGGTTTGCAATTTTTTTCAGGTGGCACTTATTTTTTACATTATTATGAATAAGTAGATAAAGAGCCTTCTTTAACTATTGTACTAAGTTTCCCCAAATTCTAGGAACTGCCACTTGAAAATAAAAAGCTGTTGCTGAGGTCTATATGCCATGATGAAGGGTTTTACCAAAGCTACCTAACTATTTGCCAATTTGAAAATGATGTATAACGTACATTTTAATTTCTAAGGTAATAATCTTCCTCAAAGCTTTTGAATTCTGCATGCTTTATGATTCAGTAATAGGTTTAGACCTTATATACATGTAAATAATGTTTATTGCCCTTGTAGTCTTAAGTTACGGTTAAGCTTGGCTGAAATGCTCTGCATAACCATAGGCTTGTCACATATATTAACATATGTCACCCTTTTCTGTATAAACACTATCATGTGGACATTTGAATTTAAATCAATGCTATTATTATTTGAATTTAAATCAATGAAGTTGCTAATGTATTATTAGAGTTTTGTTAAATCCAGTTTATCCATTAATAAGAAAAAGCTTGCACGTATGAACAGTATCACAGTCATTGATGCATTTATTTTTTATAAGGAGGACTGCCTGTAAAGTCCAATATATCCAGCAAGCGTGGAACAAAGGTCATTCTAGATACAGTATAACATTCATATTTTTTCAACATTAAAATCAAAGTGCAGCATTTCAACTTAAGAAATTAGGTCATGATTAAAAAGCGCTTCCTCACCTTAATGTGATTCCTGACAACAATATACTACTGTATATGAAACAATATCCTGAAACCTGCTTACTTCATCCAATTCCCTCCCTATACTTCTAATTTCAGCTTTTTCTTTCAACTCCCATATATTGTATGATTTGCTGCAATCCCTTCTGTTACACTGCTAATCTTACATAATATTATCTTTGTCTTTACTTATGTCTATGTCTGCAGAAACAATCTTCAGTGAACTAATTCATCATACTGTATCACTCACCATGTTACAACCAGACAATTATATTTATTTGTTATTTTATGAATCAACTTGTAACTTTTATCTAATTTTAAGTGCCTTTTAATACTGTGTATTAGACTCTTAACAAATATAAAATAAAACTGTAAATTTTAAGTACAGTAAGTTTTGCCTGAGATGCTATCCATCCTATGGGTCTTCAGATTATTGTATGTTTTATAAAATAATTTTCAAATAAAGGTGCGTATTCTCCATTTTTCCATGTTTTTTTATTTAACAGGGAATAGATTTAACTGATGGCACTAAGACATGCCACAGACAAATTCCCACCATCCACATCCTACTCTCAAAATACACCCTTCCTTCCTTGGATCACAACTGATTGCCTCCTTTTTTCTAGGCATTGTAAGACCCCTACAGAATTAGTGCTACCCATGAATTACCTAATAATAATAAAAATAATCTTTTTTTAAGTAATTTATACGGGGGAAGAGGTTAGTAGCCCACTGCTCCTCACATTTTATTCAGCATCCAAACTGTCATATCTACACACATCTAGCAAGACAGTGGTAGAGTGAATGACGGTGAAAGTGTCTTTTTCGAGTTGCCCTACCTCAGTGGGAGATGGCCAGTGTGTTTAAAAATAATAATAATATATTTAGGAGGAAAGCAGCATACCTATAAGTTATAGTGCCTAGGGAATGGGAGGTATTCAAGTCTGAGTCAAGAGGAAAGCAGGTTCAATTCCTGGGATCAAGAGCCCCCTCACCTGCTTCAAGGAACCTCCCTTGAGGGGAATAATAATAATAATATTTACCCCTTAATTTAGGTAATCTGATTATGTCTTACTTTGGTGTTAGATGGCTGTTGAGTTAAAAAAAATGTAAAGAGTAGAACTGAGGAAAATTTTAGGGGTAAAACAGAGTAGGATTGTACAGGAACAGGGAGGGTAAGGGAAGTATAGACCAAGTGTTGACATTGAAGTACAGGTGGGCCCTGTTCATACGGCTCCTAAGGTCTGTGACCCCAAACGATATGCAAAATTCACTGGCGGGTGAAAAAATGTAATTTTCACTATTGAATGTGTCTAAAATGCCTGATACTGGTGTTTACAATATTATATATTAAGTTCTCAATACAGCTAGGCATAAAAAAAAAATAAAAAAGTAAAGTAAATGCACAGTACATACAATACTTACCTTAAAATATGATGCCATTCAACCCTCACTTATGCAACTGTTTTGTGAAAATGATGGAAAAGTGGTAAAAGCATAGAACATAATGAACAATTGCTCAATTGAAAGCCAGTGAAAACGTGGGAACTGTATATATGGGGCCCTCCTGTATACAAGTTTGTTGCATTTATGAATTTAGAAAAGGCATATGTAAGTGGAATAAGAATCTTTCCTCTGTAAGCCATGCGTGTTGTAAAATGAACTAAAATGCCGGGAGCAATGGGCTAGTAACCCTTTTTCCCATATAGCCTACTAAAAAGAAAAAAAAGAAAACAGTCAAAGTGGGATGTTTGAACGTGCGTGGATGTAGTACAAATGATAAGGAGATGATTGTGGATGTTATGAATGAAAAGAAGATGGATGTCCTGGCTCTAAGTGAAACAAAGCTGAAAGGGGTAGGAGAGTTTCAGTGGGGAGAAATAAATAGGATTAGGTCAGGGGTTTCTAATAGAGTTAGAGCTAAGGAAAGAGTAGCAATAATGTTGAAGGATAAGTTATGGTAGGAAAAGAAGGAATATAAATGTATAAATTCAAGGATTATGTGGAGTAAAATAAGGGTTGGATGTGAAAAGTGGGTTATAGTAAGTGTTTATGCACCTGAAGAAGAGAAGTGTAGAGGAGAGAGAGAAAGATTTTGGGAAATGTTGAGTGAGTGCGTGGGGAGTTTTGAACCAAGTGAGATAGTACTTGTGGTTGGGAATCTCAATGCTAAAGTGGGTAAAAATGTTGTAGAGGGAGTAGTAGGTAAATATGGGGTGCCAGGGGTTAATGAAAATGGGGAGCCTTTTAATTTAACTATGTGTAGAAAGAGGCTTGGTAATACGTAATACTACATATTTTATGAAGAAGAGGATAAATAAGTATACAAGGTATGATATAGCACGTAATGAAAGTACAGTGGACCCCCGGATTACGTACTGCTCCAAACTCGAACAATTATGTAAGTGTATTTTTGTAAGTGTATTTTTGGGGGTCTAAAAGGACTAATCTAATTTACATTATTCTTTATGGGAACAAATTCGTTCGGTAACGGCACTTGAACAGCATTCTGGAAGAAATAATGACGTAATCTGGGGGTCCACTGTAGTTTGTTAGATTATGTATTGGTGGATAAAAGGTTAATGGGTAGGCTTCAGGATGTACGTGTTTATAGAGGGGGCAACGGATATATTGGATGATTATCTAGTTGTAGCTACAGTTAGAGTAAGAGGTAGATGGGACAAAAGAAAAATGGCAACAGTAAGTAAGAGAGACATAAAAGTTTATAAACTAAGGGAGGAGGAAATTAGGGTGAGATATAAGCAACTATTGACAGAAAGGTGGGCTAGTGCAATTATGGGTAGTGGGGGGGATGGGGTTGAAGAGGGATGGGATAGTTTTAAAAATGTAGTATTAAAATGTGGGGCAGAAGTTTGTGGCTATAGCCGGGTGAGTGAAGGAGGAAAGAGGAGTGACTGGTGGAATGATGAGGTATAGGGTGTGATAAAAGAGAAAAAGGTAGCTTATGAGAGGTTTTTACAAGTGTTATAAGAAGGGCAGAGTATATGGAGAGTAAAAGAAAAAAGGGCAAATGATAGAGCAGGAAAGGCACTGTTAAGAAATTTTGCTGAGAATAAGAAAATTTTTTGGAGATAAACAAGTTAAGAAAGCCTAGTGAATAAATGGATTTGTCAGTTAAAACCAGAGTAGGGGAGTTAGTAGATGGGGAGCTGGAGGTATTGGGTAGATGGCGGGAATATTTTGAGGAACTTTTAAATGTCGAAGAAAGGGAGGCAGTAATTTCATGCACTGGCCAGGGAGGTATAACATCTTTTAGGAGTGAAGAGGAGCAGGATGTGAGTGTGGGGGAGATGTGTGAGGCATTACGCAGAATGAAAGGGGGTAAAGTAGCTGGAACTGACAGGATCATGACAGAAATGTTAAGCAGGGGGAGATAGTGTTGGAGTGGTTGGTATTTTTGTTTAATAAATGTATGAAAGAGGGGAAGGTACCTAGGGATTGGCAGAGAGCGTGTATAATTCCTTTATATAAAGGGAAGGGGGACGAGAGATTGTAAAAATTATCGGGGAATAAGTTTACTGAGTATGCCAGGAGGTTGCTCCTGGCACACTCAGAAAGTAGAACTGGAAAGTGAGAACAGTATAGTAGGAACTGGGTACGTCAAGGCTGGTGGTGAGTGAGTGCCATCTGCACCTCTGGCCTCGAAGATCTACAGTCTGGTAAAAAGCAGTTAGAGTAACTGCTTCTTAACAGTTAGGGTGCAGATGTTTCCAGGCCAGGCTGAACTGCTCATTGAGCTGGAGAGAGATACATGATAATATACATGGAAAGTACTTGAGGGCCCGGTCCCAAATCTGCACACTGCCATAACAACATACTGAGGAGATATGGAGAAAGTGTAAAATAACAGTGAGGAGCAGGCGTGGGACATGAGCACTGTATTAACATCCGGTCCAGACTATTCAACATCTACAGAAGATATCAAACACGGCTGGGAAACCCGTGTAGAAGCTTCAGAGAAACTGGACAATATCTTCACCAGGTGAGATCAACAGGGTTGATGGATATGTGGGGCAGCGGCCTCAGCAGCAAAGCCTGGGTGACGGCGACCAGACGAGCCTGGCCCATGGCGGCCAGAGAGAGTACTCAACTCTCAAAGTAGGTATATACCACTATCAGCCTTGAAACGCTGCACCCAGTTCCTCACTGAACGCTCACACACACCAACATTCTCCACTATCTCTTTCGTCTGGTGCCCAGCTTTGTGAAGCCCTATGATTTGAGCTATAGTTTCAGGTGTTAAAGACTTCCTTTTACCCATAATCATACATGTATAATAATAATAGTTTATTTAGACATGATACAAAGTTGTTACTTAGACATGATACATTGTAAGGTATAAATGAGGTGTACATGCCAAAAGTCCCTAATATGCTGTGCATTGTGAGCATTCTTAAGATTAATTAATAGTAGACTACATGGTAAAAAATTATGGTTGATAATTTATAAAATAAGTACAGTGGTACCCCGACTTACGATATTTTTTCATTCCAGAATGCTGTTCAAGTGCCATTACCAAACGAATTTATCTCCATAGGAAATGATGTAAAATAGACTAGTCCTTTTAGACCCCCAATATTACACTTACAAAAGCATTTAAAAAAATCAACTTACATAAAAGGGTGTGTTTGGGGACCATCGTAAGTCGGGGTACCACTGTATAATTGTTCTCCATGGGGAAGTGGAATAGAATTCTTCCTCCGTAAGCCATGCGTGTCGTAAGAGGCGACTAAAATGCCGGGAGCAAGGGGCTAGTAACCCCTTCTCCTGAATATATTACAGTACTAAATGTAAAAGGAGAAACTTTCATTTTTCCTTTTGGGCCACCCTGCGTCGGTGGGAAACGGCCGACGTGTTGAAAGAAGAAAGAAGTACAGTGGTACCTCGACTTACGATGGTCCCCAAACTCACCCTTTTATGTAAGTTTATTTTTTTAAACGCTTTTGTAAGTGTAATTTTGGGGATCTAAAAGGACTAGTCTATTTTATATCATTTCTTAAGGGGATAAATTCGTTTGGTAATGGCACTTGAACAGTATTCTGGAATGAAAAAATATCGTAAGTCGAGGTACCACTGTATAATTGTGTATCTAAGTTGTAAAATTTGAATATAAGTTGAACATAATAGTTTAGTAATTGTAGCAATGCAACTAATTGAGTGAGATAACAATTTAAAACAATTGGTTGCATTGCAATTACAGTTTATGTGGTCATTATAATGTAAATGTTATAGAAACAGTTAGCTCAGTATGTATTATTCATAACAGGTTTTTACATTTAAGTGATTAATCAGGTTTTTACATTTGAGTGATTAACCCTTTGACTGTCGCAACCCTCAATCCTGAGTGCCATTCTGTTGTCGCAAAATATTCGAAAAAAAAAAATTATTTTTTCTTATCAAATTGTTAAGATTATTTTTCTGATTGTTTTTATCCTAAAAACAGATTTTTGCCATCAATACTTACCGAGATATGGAGGTGTAAAGTTGGCAGAAAATTATCTGCGTACGGCAACAGCGGCGACTGCCGTTCACTCGGTATACTTTTGTTTACTTCCATTCGTAGATTTCTTGTTTTTTCACTATTTTCTTTTTTTATGTAACTTATGTGGTCTGTTAGACCAAGGTAAGGTGCAATGTTTATATATACACTCGTTGTATGCAACACTATACTAGTATAAACATTAGTATCTTTATATTGTTTACAAAACTTGTTTACACAAACAAACAATAAAAAAAAATGTTCATTACTATTGTTCTATAATATATATACATATGTACACTCACTGAACACTTTCCTAGAACTCCTGCAGCTTGTGGAACTCTTTGAAACATGGGTATATGCACAGTGGTACTTTACACTCCTCACACATAAAACGAGTGTCTCTGCGTTTTGGTGGGCGTTTTGTGGAATGTTTACAGACAAAACACCTCTTCTGAGCATTTTTCTTGAGAGTAGTAGGAGGCAGTAGTATGGGATAGTGATCACCAGGCCTCATACGAGAGGGCATGTGTTGATAATTTCGTGGGCGCTGGTCTATTGCAGGTGTTGTTCCTTGGTACTTGAATATTATTTGTCTGATGACTGACAAACAAAATTCACCATACAGTCATCCCTCGGTTTTCGGTTTTAATCCGTTCCAGATGGATCGGCTAAAACCAAAATCGGCGAAAACCAAAACTATTTTCCCCATAAGAAATAATGGAAATTCAATTAATCCGTTTCAGAAACCCAGAAGTTTGGAAAAAAAATTTTGGGGGCCTTAAAGATAGATTTACATGCACAAATGAATGAACTGAATGTGGCACTTACCTTTATTGAAGACTGATGTTGCTGGATGGAGAGAGGGAAGATGGGAGAGGAAGAGACCCTAATTTTGGAAGGGGAATCCCCCTCATAAGGACTCTAGGTACCAAGTCCTTATCCAGGGTCACTTCCCTGCATGCCTGCTACACTCCCTCCCTGCCTGCTACACTCCCTCCCTGCCTGCTACCTCCCCCCCTGCCTGCTACACTCCCTCCCTGCCAGCTACACTCCCTACATACATGCTACACTCCCTACATACATGCTACACTCCTGCATACCTGCTACACCGCATACCTGTTAAACCTCCTGCATACATTACACTCCCTGCATACCTGTTACACCTCTTGATACATGCACTCGACGATACAGACCCTGTTACAATCCCTGCATACATGCTACATCCCTGCATCCATGCTACACTCCTGCATACCTGCTACACTCCCTGCATACCTGCTACACTCCCTCCCTGCTACCTGCTACACTCCCTGCATACCTG
Source organism: Cherax destructor (assembly GCA_009830355.1). Classification (NCBI taxonomy): domain Eukaryota; kingdom Metazoa; phylum Arthropoda; class Malacostraca; order Decapoda; family Parastacidae; genus Cherax; species Cherax destructor. The sequence goes on along the minus strand of WNWK01008258.1, from coordinate 5,235 downwards.
CTACACTCCCTCCCTGCCCTGCTACACTCCCTACTACATGCTACACTCCTACCTGCTACACTCCCTGCATACCTGCTACACTCCCTGCATACCTGTTACACTCCCTGCATACATGCTACACTCCCTGCATACCTGTTACACTCCCTGCATACCTGCTACACTCCCTGCATACCTGTTACACTCCTGCATACATGCTACACTCCCTGCATACCTGTTACTCCCTGCATACCTGCTACACTCCCTGCATACCTGTTACACTCCCTGCATACATGCTACACTCCCTGCATACCTGCTACACTCCCTGCATACCTGCTACACTCCTGCAACCTGCTACACTCCTGCTGCCTGCTACACTCCCTCTGCCATGCTACTCCCTGCATACTGCTACACTCCCTGCATCCTGCTACACTCCCTGCATACTGCTACACTCCCTGCATCCTGTTACACTCCCTGCATGCATGCTACACTCCCTGCATACCTGTTACACTCCCTGCATACCTGCTACACTCCCTGCATACCTGTTACACTCCCTGCATACATGCTACACTCCTGCATACCTGTTACACTCCCCGCATACATGCTACACTCCCTGCATACCTGTTACACTCCCTGCATACATGCTACACTCCCTGCATACCTGCTACACTCCCTGCATACCTGCTACACTCCCTGCATACCTGCTACACTCCCTGCATGCATGCTACACTCCCTGCATGCCTGCTACACTCCCTGCATGCCCCTGCATCTGACACTCCCTGCATGCATGCTACACTCCCTGCATGCATGCATGCTACACTCCCTGCATGCATGCTGCTACACCCTCATGCATGCTACACTCTGCATGCCTGCTACACTCTTAAACTCCATCGTGTTTCTCACTTTCACTATCATATTTTTCATTATTTCTTCATTTCTAGTGTTTCTCACTTTCTTTACCAAAGAAGTGGCTTTAGGAGCTTTCTTTGGGCCCATGGTAGCTTATTTAGTAGTCACACACAATAATCAAGGCCCAAAAACAATGAATTGTTAATAAATGTTTTGTATAAACTCCTGGGGTGATGTTCACTCAAGCGTAAACAATGCTAGACTGCGTGACAATGTGCGTGGGTGGCGGGCCTACGGCCTTTGTATGTGCGCGGCACTAGTGGACAGGTCCAATACGATCGGCGAAAACTAAAATAATCGGCGAAAACTGAGCCAAATTTTCCCTGAAAAAAGTCGGTGAAAACCAAAATCGGCGATAACTGGGACAAGCGAAAACCGAGGGATGACTGTATTTGGGCTTGTTGTTGGTCTTCAACTTGTAAATGTTATAAGCATTCAGCATGGAAATGTCAAGAAGATGGAAAAAAGAGTTTTATGTACCACTTATAACTCTTGCGGACACAATCAGCAAATCCAATCTGCATGTCCAGTTATACTGGCCAACACTGTTAATGCCGAATTACAGAAAATATCAACATGGATGACGACTAACAAGCTTACTCTCAATACTGACAAGACCTACTTCATACAGTTTGGAAGCAAAGCCACAAATGTTCCACTTAACATAAACACTCAATGGTACACCCATCACAAGACTCACAGAGGGAAAATTCCTAGGAATCCACCTTGACAGTAGCCTTAAATTCCAAACACATATACAACAAATTTCCAAGAAAATCTTGAAGACAGTAGGCATATTATCAAAGATACGCTATTATGTACCTCAATCAGCTCTCCTTGCACTATATCATTCACTTATCTACCCGTATCTCACCTATGGAATCTGTGCATGGGGATCAACAACGTTAAATCACCTTAGACCACTCATAACACAACAAAAGGCCGCAGTCAGAATGATAACAAATTTCCCACTCTAGACAGCATACTCCACCAATATTCAAAAGTCTCAAACTATCACCGTAAAGAACATTCATACTTACTTTGTGCCTACAAATATAAAATTTTACACTCTAATATAAACCCTCTGCTCAAAACTCTCCTCACCAACTTTAATAGACCATGACCACAACACAAGACACAGATCACTTTTTGATATACCCCGTGTTCATATCAACCTATGTAAAAATTCTATGCACATAAGGGCCCCAGAATCTGGAATTCATTACCAGTAAATATTAAGATAATCTTGTCTGAAAATCAATTTAAGACTCAACTCAAAAACCACCTACTCACCCAAAACTAAATGATCATACTATAAACTACTTTGAAAATGCTCATTATTACTTTCCTATACGATAATCTCAATTTTTAATAATATGTTACTATTATGTTACCCCTACTCATATTATAAGTTAATGTAAAAAATGCTCAATGTTATTTTCCTTAAGATAATCTCAATTCCATATTATCATTCAAGAATCTTAACACCTGAAAACAATCTAATATCATTATATAATAATTTAAACAGAAAAATTTCATCATATTGTAATTTTGAAAATAATTTTAACTAGAATAAACTCAATAAATTTCTCTAATATTAAGTACATAGTTTTTAAGGACTAGAATAACTTCCCTAATGCCATGCATTCAGTGGCTTTTGCACTCAATTTACATTGTAACACCGATACCCATGTAATCTGCAATGAAATAAAATTTGTTTGTTTGTTTGTTTTGTTTGTCCACTAACGCATATTGAGGTTGTAGTCCATCACAGTTTTGGGCTTAGAATGGGTCATTGGTTCTATTCTGCTTCCAGTGTCTACCATTTCATGTCTGGAACTGATGTCAACAATGTGACATCACGTTTGTCTTGCCACCGAAATGCCATGATGTCATTGGCAGCAAACACCTGCACTTCACCTCTTCGAGTGCCAGCGTCAACCTAGGCATATGTTTACGATTTGCACGCACTGTGCCACACATGTCTGTCATGTTCACTCGCAAGAAATCACTGAGTAAAGGGCTTGTGTACCAGTTATCAGTATATAATATATGCCCTTCCAAGATATGGTTCCATCATTGTTCTAACCACATCACCAGAGATACCCAGTAACTTCCTGGTACATATCTTGCAATGTATTACTCCAGTGTACACAATTATATCCAAAACCAGACCACTTTTGCAATCACACAGTACAAATAACTTTATACCAAAGAGTTTCCTCTTGCTTGGTATATACTGCTTGAACGACAGTCTGCCTTTGAACAAAATCAAAGACTCATCAATAACAAGCTTCCTGAAGGGATAAAAATACATACAGCACTTTTTTTTCATGTACATGAACACATTCCTGATTTTATATAACCTGTCATTTCTGTCAGGCCTGGTTTTATCAGAAAAGGAAGCATACCAACAGTATCAAAAACGATTCACTGGTTAAAATCACTAAAACCTGGGGTTGAAATCAGCCGTTTGTCGACCAGTATTGTTGACAGTGTGCTTATAAACATGTGACATAAATTATTGTGGCAAAGAACAAGTACATCTCTGCCACAGTTGTGTCCTTCCACTGGTGTAGCCGTGACCTTGGGAAGTATTGTGTTTGCCATGGTGTACTCATAGTATGTGTTGCTTTCCGACAATAATGTCCATCAGGGGTTCATCGAAGAATAACTGAAAGCATTCTAGTTCAGTAGCATTGTTCCCAATGTACACGATGGCCGATTCCACTTTGTGCTTCATCAAAGTCATGGGGATTGGGAACAAAATTGTCACCTTGCTGCCAATCCCAGATGCGGTCTGCTGGTGGGTACTGGAGTGACAGGTGGTTGTGGTTGTGCGGTTGGTTGGCAGGTTGTGGTTGTGGCAGGGTTGGTTGTGCAGGTTGTGGGTGCAGGTTGTTGCAGGTTGGGTAGCAGGTTGTGGGAGGTGGGGTGGTTGGAGTGGTTGTTGGTGTGCTGAGTGGCGTGGCCGCTCCTGGTGCCACATGACTCGTGCCACCACCAACACCACCACCACTACCACCTGCTACCCCACGCACAATACGCATCCCCATTGTCACAATATCATCATCTTCACTATAATTCGTGGTGTAGGGCCAAAGATGTAATTCGAGATTTACTCCTTTTTCCCTTGGAATAGCATATGGCACACTACCAGAAGCATGTTGTCGACATACTGCCGCTTCACTGGAGAATACTCTCCTCACTGTCACCACTAGAACTGCTTTAATAACTTTGAAATCACTGTCATCATCCTTACACTGCTCACATCAGAGTCATGTACACGGTGAAATAGTTTCCTCTTTCGTCCTGGTACAGGTGAATGTGAATGAGACGGCCCAGCACCAGATGTGGGAGGCTGTGGGTCATCTGGGTTTTCATCACAATTACGTTATCCTGGGCACTGCTTTGTAATACCCTCCTGAAAACCATGGAATTCACATTCACTGGCACTTCCATCACTGTTTGAACTATCACTTGGGAAAGAGAAGGCCTCAATTTGCCGGTGAGGTACTTCTTACCGGAGGCATGGTGAAAAATGACTACAAACATGGCGCTCCCACAATGCACCACTAGGTCCCCGATTTTTCATACTGCGCAACCACCCCGCAGACCCATTCTCTCACATGTAGGCCACCAGGGTTTCTCCCGCTTTATTTGAAGCCGCTAGAATTTTGGCGTATAGATAGTCCAAACAGTGGCTCATAAGACGATATATACGACCGAAACAGTCAAAGGGTTAATCAACTTTGTTGGGAATGTTTGATATTGTGCACTTAGGTTTGGGTGAGAAGGTGGTTTTTAGCATCGTTTTGAATTGGGGTACAGGCAGGTTTCTTTGGCAACACAGGTAATGAATTCCAAATTTTCGGGCCTTTTATATGCATTGAGTTTTTGCATAGTGTTAGATGGACATGGGAAACATCGAGGAGTGCTCTGTGTCTAGTGTTATGGTCATGTATAGCCCCAAAACCAAAGGGAACACTGGACGAAAGATGGGGCGGATGAGAGACAACAGTGCAACACTTCCCTCACCACAGCAGCCACATGAGCAATGAGAAGTCACTGTGAAGTTGGTGGTATCATGTGTACGGCTGCACCCAGCAGAATGCACTGACAAAAAAGACCACCCTGTATGGTAGATCTTTGATTTTCATCACGACATTATGCCTGGCATAATCCCGTGACAAGCACTGTAAATGCTAAAGTAGGAGAAGCGTTTAGAGAGGGTGTGGTAGGAAGTTTGGGGTGCTGTAAATGATAATGGGGAGCATTTGACTGAACTTTGTATAGAAAGAGGTTTGGTTATAGGTAACACATATTTTAAGAAAAGAGGATAAATAAGTA